>OX393558.1:29214449-29369449 GCA_947650365.1 Chamaelirium japonicum | reverse complement strand
TTATTCTTCTCGCTAGATCGATGTTAGGGGTTCGAGTAGTTGTCATGCTTGATTCATACATGCACATATAGATTGTTTCGATAAAAGTTTTGATATGTAACGCACACCGCTCACGGTCTGCGGACCTTCCCTTTGCTTCCGCTGTGGGTCTCTACCATGGAATATTTCCAACATAGAGAACACATCCACCAAAAATCACCAAATTCTAAAACTTCTAGGATGGTAAATTACGCCTAAGGTGCAGCAATGATGCTGAACCTCAGGTCTCGGCTCCCTTTTCCCATATATATATATATATATATATATATATATATATATATATATATATATATATATATATATATATATATATATATATATATATATATATATATATATATATATATATATATATAGAGAGAGAGAGAGAGAGAGAGAGAGAGAGAGAGGAATGTTACAGTGAGCTATGAGCTACGGAAGGAGAAAATGAGCTACGATCATTTTCACCACCCTAAAAGTTTTGGAATTTTGTAAAAATTGGTGGGTGTGTTGTCAAGGGTAACATGATCACCCTCACCAATTTTCAAGAAATTTCAAAACTTCTAGGGTCATCAAACGGTAGAAGCTTTATCAACCGTCCGTAGTAATCGTTAATTTTGCTTCTACCATTTGATGACCCTAGAAGTTTTAAAATTCCTTGAAAATTGGTGAGGATGATCATATTACCATAGAAAACACACCCACCAATTTTTACAAAATTCTAAAATATCTAGGGTGGTCAAAATGATCGTAGCTCATTTTCTCCTTCCGTAGCTCATAGCTCACTGTAACATTCCTCTCTCTCTCTCTCTCTCTCTCTTTCTCTCTCTCTCTCTCTCTCTCTCTCTCTTTATATATATATATATATATATATATATATATATATATATATATATATATATATATATATATATATATATATATATATATATATATATATATATATATATATATATATATATAGAGAGAGAGAGAGAGAGAGAGAGAGAGAGCCATGTTACGTTGCGTTGTGCGCTGCCCGGGCTGGGAAATGCGCTGCGCGATTTCCAGCCATCCGATCGCGCGGATCGGCTGCAAATCCGTGAGAAAACCCCCGCCCGTCTGATCCCCTGGGCCGCGCCGTCTGATCCCGTGCATCGCTCCCCCGCCCGGCCGTCTAATGGTTCGGCTGGATTCCCAGCCGTCTGATGCCGTGCAGTACACCTCCGCCCGGTATATTTTTGTCGGTTCGATTCCCATCCGTTGGATCGATGGGAATCGAACGGTCAAATATGATTTTCGTTGTTACTGTAGCGGCTACAGTAACAGCGAAATCCATTTTTGCCCGTTCGATTCCCATCGATCCAACGGATGGGAATCGAATTGATTCCCATCCGTTGGATTGATGGGAATCGAACGGCAAAAAATGAATTTCGCTGTTACTGTAGCCGCTACAGTAACAGCGAAAATCATATTTGGCCGTTCGATTCCCATCGATCCAACGGATGGGAATCGAACCGACAAATATATGACGATCGGTGGTGCACTGCACGCTATCAGACGGCCAGGAATCCAGCCGAACCATCAGACGGTCGGGCGGTGGAGCGCTGCACGCGATCAGACGGCGCGGTTTAGGGGATCAGACGGGCGGGGGTTTTCGCGTGGTTTTGCAGCTGATTCGCGCGATCGGACGGCTGTAAATCGCGCAGCGCATTTCCAGCTGGGGCAGCGCACAGCGCAACCTAACAGGCCTCTCTCTCTCTCTCTCTCTCTCTCTCTCTCTCTCTCTCTCTCTATATATATATATATATATATATATATATATATATATATATATATATATATATATATATTTCAATTTTGATTCTTTAGATGGATTTTATTTAAAAAAACTATGTTCATATTTTTTAGCTAATACAACAATAAAGCTCATTACTTGATGTCTTGAGTCCATTAATTAGAGTCCATTCTTTTGACGAATAAGATAGGTTGGACATTGGTTTACCCATATAATATAACTTTGTGCCATGTTTTTTTGTCCAATGTCCTAGGTAAATCGATTTTTAAGATTTTCTTTTTCCCACTTTGTGGCTCATTAGAGTCCTGTTAATATTGGTTGGACATCAATTGCCCACCACTCATGGGATATTTATTTTCCGAGCTACCTTACTAAATTAAACCTTATATAAGTTGTTGCCCAGAGTCTTCATCCCTTAGATCTAGATTACCCATCCCAGGGTTTTATCCCTTGGAGATCCTGATCATTAGATCACCTTATATCTCCCAGCCGAAATTACCCAGGTCACAAAGAACGTCCGATATAGATGTCACGAAAAAATTTAATCGTTTTACCAACTACAAAAAAACAAGGGCCATTTATTTTCTTGAGACATCAAATGTCATTAGTATTATTGTCACATGCAATTAAAATAGGAAAAATCGGTGTTAGGTCGAAAAAACAGAGTGTGTATAACATTTAGTCCCATTTTAAGTTTATATTTATAGTAAGTCCACCGGAATGACTATTGCATGAAAGTTGATCCTCTGTCCATTGTTTTGATTGCAAATGATCCGATCTTAACCGTTTTGGATAACAATTTTTTAAAAAATACCATAAATATCTATAGTATCCTCCCACGTTAAATAACGACAGATGATATATGGCACCTTTTTTTTTACGGCAATAGTGACACGGGTTGCTACAGTGATTTCACTGTAGTTGCTACAATTATTTCACTGTAGCAACCCGTGATTTCATTGTAACTGCTACAGTGAATCACTGTAGCAAAGTACTCAATTTTATTCAAATAATACTCAGTATTATTGCGACTAAAATTGAGTATTATAGTAATTTTACTGTAGAAAAATGTTTTGAGCAGTCACGAAATAATCACTATAACAGCTACAGTGATTTCACTGTAGCAAAGATACTCAAATATATACTAATAATACTTAATGGAACTGAGTACTATTGCTACAAAATTGAATACTGTTGCTACAGTGATTTCACTGTAGCAAAGTGTTTTTTAGCAGCAACGACGGAATCACTGTAGCTGCTACAGTGATTTCACTATAGTGCTACAGTTGTTTCACTGTAGCTGCTACGGAGGAATCACTATAGCGTTACAGTGATTTCACTATAGCTACTACAGTGAAATCACTGTAGCAGCTATAGTGGTCGCACACTAGGTCTCGAAACTATACGTTTAATAGATTGGGTGAAGTTATGTAGGCAATGATAGGTTGGTAAATTTGATAACTTAACCAATGTTATTTTAGTCTTGCATTAACCAAAAGAGTTTTTGCAACTAATCCGTTGAAACGTAGACCTGGGCTTAGAGGAAAAGGTTGTATGGACCTATCTTAAAATGAAACCCTTAAAAATGAATATTTGTAGTCCACCCCATTAAAATACCTTACTAGAGCATAGAAATCATTTGACTATTAAAAAAATAAAACTTATTTGTCCTTTTTTTTACTGGATCGGCCAGGCGATCAGAGGGCAGGACGCTAAAAAAAGGCTTTACTCTTTATTTTTTTATTAGTGGTCGTATTATTGCTTACACTAGTATTGAGAGAAAAAAATATTAAAATTCTAAAAATTATAGATATCCTAACGTTAATAGAAATATATCTTATTCAACGTTCACACACAGAAGCCATGTTCACACACTGCTCTCTCTTTGAATTAAAAGAGATGATTTTAGCACATCTACTTAACTTTAAAAAGAGAACTTGTTATCATTTTACCCCAAACAAATGCAAGGAAACCATTCAAGTCAGCATGAACTGCGGAATAAAAATCAAACAAATTTTGAATGATATAAAATGAAATATGATGACGAAGATGATGAAGCAATAACTCATCACCAAACCGACCGTAGAAGCCCCTAGCCTCCTTCTCCTAATCCAATTCTTTGCCACCTCCAGAGTCCCTCACGACCTGCATGACTTATCACTATGCCTACATCCCCCCATCATTGCTCAGGTCAAAAATCCGGATCCAAAAAATGAACTTATTTAAGGTTGTTGCAAAAAAAAATATAAATAAATAAAAAATGTCTTGAGAAATTCATAAAACTAGCCCCGATTACATTACAAATTCATATCTCATGATTTAAAAGAAAACAAAACCCACTGGACATAAACCCAACTGAAAATTTTGATTGCCTTTTCTAATTATGTAACAAATGAGGTGAAAAGATCATCTTACTAGTTTTCTTTGCTTTGAACTTGGGGGCATTAAAAAAAAAAAGGCAGTGTTGAGGATTCTAGAGCTCCCGCCAACAATGATTAACAAACAATTGCCATGGGTTCCCCATTGACCTTTGTATCCCTTGTTTGCTAACCCTTGGTATCTAACCCTATGTATCCCACATCCGCTTATCCTAGTACCTTGGTAGGTTTTTGGAGATGAAGGGTTGGCTATGAAAGGTGTGTAGGTAATTTTCAGGCTCATATGGTAGGCACAGTCCAACAAACCAAAGAGACATAAAAGATCGAGTTTACGTGGAAAAACCCTTAACAACGTCGAAGAAAAAAAAAACCACAGGATGAGGCGAGAAATTTACTAGAAACTTAACCGATTACAAACTCTCACCCTGACCCTCTTATACCCCGAAAGGACCGGCCTCTCACTTACCGACCTCTCAACTCTTTTTCTCTCCGTGCTAGAATTCCGAAAAGCAAGCAGCAGCACCTCCCCTTCTAGAATCCGGATCTTTTGTACTGAGGGGCTAGATCACCTTTTATAGTGGCTAGGGTGACAGTTAGAATGCTCCGAGCGGAACAAGCTTGGTGACGTGTCTCCATGATTTCAACAATCATCTCGCTTGAGGTCTACGTGGCACCCGGCTCGCGCTTAGCAGTTATGGTGGTATAGGTGTCTTTCTTTATTGGTCGATCGAAAATCTCGGGATGTGAGCTGTCTGACTAAGATTTTCGGACGTAATTGCCAAAGAATTTGGGTGCGTGATCTTTGTGTCACCTCTTCGCGTAAATTATGGAGCCATCTTCAGTTAGTCGGCTATGCCGCGTGGATTGACCTCCCTTTTTTGCTCGATCGATCGTCTTTTGTCGGCCGGCCATGCAGGGTAGGTCAAACCTCCCCTGGCTTGGTCGGCCATGCCGGGTGGATCGAACCCCCCCCCCCCCCCTTTTGGCTTGGTCGTATGTCTTCAATCGGTCGGCCCTCCTTTTGGTCCGTCAACCCTCCTTATGGATCGGACGGCCCTCATTGGTCGCTGATTTGTTGAGGTGCCGGCCGACTCTAATTATTTTTTTTTGGAGGTATAAAAAGGAATAAATAATAGGCCAAACGGCAAAGACTGACTCCAAAATTGCTGATGTGTGGCCAAAGTAGGAAGAGAGGGAATGGGATGGGATGGCCTATTGTTCTCTCTCTCGTTCGGCCATGATATGTCATTGGGTATTTGGGTTGTTCCATGGGTTTGCTGTTCACCCAGGATGGGGGCAATCGGTTGACATGTCATGAGACAGCCCATGGAATGCCAGGCAGCCAGGCTCTAATGAGTGGGATTTTCTCTTGTTTTTATGACAAACTTTTTGAGTACCTGGGTTTAGAGGGGCAAAGTGTAATTTATCTCTCTCTCTCTCTCTCTCTCTCTCTCTCTCTCTCTCTCTCTCTCTCTCTCTCTCTCTCTCTCTCTCTCTCTCTCTCTCTCTCTCTCCGCCCTCCCACCCCCTGGAATCTTTTATTATTAATTGGTGAAAAAAATTTGATTTATGCTTTACAACCCCCGCCCCCCCCCCCCCCCCCCCAAGACAAAATCCTGATTCCGTCCTGATCGAGTACGATTTTGTTCCAACCTCCTAGGCCCTTTCTCATTGATCCATATCGAGGGCTTTTGATCATTTCAGAAAGTCCTCTAATAGTTTAGTTTGTTCCAAATCGCATCTTAAAGTTTGAAATGTTAGCGGAATACCCTCTTTTGTTAACTACTTAATTTTCTCATTTGATAATTTTTATCTGATTAAAACTAAATTAAAGGGGACAAAATATAGCTTTTCAACTATAGCGGGGTTAAATGATTTTGAGCTAAACTCATGGAAGCAACGAATAATATCTCCAATTCAAAATTGAGGGAGGGGGGGAGGGGCTATGGCCCACCTTGGTCCCTATATAGTTCTCCGTCACATCCGACCCATCACAACCACTTGCCGTGCGGGAGTTTAATAACTAAATTGCACCAAGACTTGACCGGTTGGACTATTGAGCCTACGAAGTCGAGTGCCCAAGATGATTGTGATCTTGATAATGACCGGTTTTTATCGTAAAAAACCAAGCATGAATGCTTCAAAAGCTGAGCGCCTGCACAAACTCGAGCCTCCACGTGTATGTTTCTGATTGGCTAGCCTCTAGAAGATAATCCGGTACTCACAAAAGGGTAAAATCGGATGTCTATTATCATGAGCTTTGATGATTCAATGGCAATTTGCACTATCACAGTCGTAACAATTGATTTTTCGATTTTACAAAACTGTTTCATTTAATGGGGTATTAAAAGAGGGAACCGTGTTCACACACGGAACGAATTTTTCTTTCAAGTTAGGGCTTTTTTTCAAAATATTGTTAAAAAATAAATTTTTTAATGAAATAGCGACTGATCAAAATTATTTACCAACCTAATGCCCTAAGAGTCATGTGGCATGTCAGAGCTGTAAAGCGAGCAATTTTTTTTTTTCGTTTCAAATAAAACTTGGTATTTGTATTACCGGGTTTAAAACCGATAATTTGGATACCGATTTTAACTGAAGCATCTTCTATAAAATTTTCATACTTAGCCTTTTTTTTTTTGGATTTTGGGTAAACCCGGTATTCCAAATACCGGGTTCTACTTGAAACAGAAAAAAAAAAAAAAAATCAGTTCGCTTTACGGCGCTGACATGCCACTTGGCTGTCAGAGCACTAGGTTGGTAAATAGTTTTGGTCGGCCGCTCTTTCGTTAAATATTTTATTTTTTTAATAATATTTTTTTAAAAAAAAACCCTTCAAGTTAACAACTGCTGCACGTGCAATGCACGTGCTTTGTTGTGCCTTCCCCTCCACCCACCTTCTCTACAAGAGGAGAGAGAGGGAGGGAGGGAGGGAGAGAGAGAGAGAGCACAGTGCTCATGGATCCTCTCAGCAGTTTTATGATAGTTTGTCTTTCGTTGGTGAGTCTCCTCCTCTTGACACGCGTCTGGATCGCGCCGAAGGGATCTAAACGGCCGCCAGGCCCGCCCGCACTACCGTTAATCGGCCACCTCCACCTCCTGAAAAGGCCCTTGCACAGCGCCCTGGCCGCCCTTTCTCGCCGCCACGGCCCCCTCCTCTTCCTCCGCCTCGGCGCCTGCCCCACCCTCGTCGTCTCCTCCCCATCTCTCGCCGAGGAGTGCCTCTCCCGCAACGACGCAACCTTCGCCGGCCGCCCCCGCAAACTGTCCGGCCGCATCTTAGGCTACAACTTCACCAGCATCATCTTCGCCCCCTACGGCCCCCACTGGCGCAACCTCCGCCGCATCGCCAGCAGCGAGATCCTCTCCCCCGCCCGCCTCGCCGCCCTCTCCGCCGCGCGCTCAGTGGAGGTCCGGTCCCTCGTCCGGCGGCTCCGGGCCACGGGCGCACCGGGGAGGGTGGACGTGAGGCCGGCAGTGGAGGAGCTGACGCTGAACACGATGATGCGGATGGTCGCCGGGGACCGGCTTGGGTTGGCGGAGGCGGGGAGGTTCCGGGAGCTGATGCGGGAGTCGTACGAGCTGCAGGAGAGCACGAATCTGGGAGACTTGTTCCCGGCGCTGGAGCCGTTGGATCTGCAGGGCATGAAGGGAAGGTACCTGAGGGTGCACCGGAAGAGCGACGGCTTAGTGCAGCACCTCATCGAGGGGCGGCGGCGTAGCACCCGCGAAGCGGAGGAGAGTGGAGAGGCCGGGATCGAAAGGAAGACCATGATCGACGTACTGCTGACTCTCCAGGAATCCGACCCTGATTATTACACTGATGACATCCTGAAAGGCATCGTCTCTGTACGTTTCTATCCCCTGTGTAAAATGCTCTCTGGGGATCACCTGCGATTCTGACGTTGTTCCTCTGGGTTCAGGCGATGCTGACGGCCGGGACCGACACATCAGTAGCAATGATCGAGTGGGCTATGTCTCGGTTGCTAAACAATCCAACCATCATGAAGCGGGCAAGAGCCGAGATCGATGCGGTGGTGGGTCAAGAACGCATGGTGGAGGAGTCCGATCTCGCCGCCCTTCCCTACCTCCACGGCATCATCAAGGAAACCCTGCGGCTGCACCCGGTGGCGCCACTCCTGCTGCCCCACGAGTCCTCCGGGGAGTGCACCGTCGGGGGGTTCAGTGTGCCGGCGGGGACGATGCTGCTGGTGAACGCGTGGGCGATCCAGAGAGACCCGGCGGTGTGGGCGGAGCCCCTGGAGTTCAGGCCGGAGAGGTTCGGCGGCGCGGGTGCGGGCCCGGACGGTTACCGGCTGATCCCGTTCGGGTCGGGGAGGAGGAGGTGTCCCGGGGAGGGGCTGGCGATGCGGACGGTGGGGCTGGTGCTGGGGTCGCTGATCCAGTGCCTGGAGTGGGAGAGGGTCGGGCCGGAGGAGGTGGATCTGAAGGAGGCGTTGGGATTCACGGCGCCCAAGGCGGTTCCTCTGGAGGCCATGTGCCGACCTCGTAGCATCAACTTTGACCTATAGATTTTCTTGAATAGTAACCTCGTGTGCGACTGGACGCAGCACATGGTGGGTAGGTATCGGAGTAGGTGACTGGGACCCTTGTTTCGAAAAATATCAGGGAACTGGTGTTAAGGTCCATAGAACAAGAAAAACTTTGGTATAATCGTGATAACAACTAATTTGACATCACGGGCCAATCACGAAGACCAGAGTCAACCCCTCTTTTTGTAATTATCGCTTAAATTAGAAAAACCTACTAGATGCATTTGGGGTTGAGTGCTTTGCATCTGTCATGGTAGTTGTCATCGTGTGGCAACGATGCATCTGGCTGAGTGCATGAGGGATGCTCGGGCGATTGTGATTGGATTTGATACCAGTGATATCGTATCACGATTGTAGAAGGAATTTTCTGCCACGCCCATCAGATGATGACACATGTACAGCTGGACCATCCGGCTTGATCCAGCCCGAGCCCATGGGAGCAAACCGATTCTGGATCAGCCGGACCCGGTCTGCGAGCTGCCCCGGAAGCAGAATACCGAGCCGGGGGGGAAGATCGAAGGAGCCCGAGTTCCTCAGCAAAAGCCAGGTCGGGGAGAGAATCGGTCAAGTTGTGCACCTGACTTGACTACCCGGTCACACAAATACTCGACCTGATCAATGTCGAAACACCGCCATTAGGAGAGGAAAGATCGGAAGGGCATAGTAACGGCCGGGATACATGCCAGGCTAGGCAATCCCGAGGAAATCTCGCCCATGGGGATCGTGGGTTGCCTGCGATGAGGTATAACACCTACGATCCGCGGGAGCATAGAAGAAGGGGTTTGAATGGCATTCGATCTGAGGGGATCCGCCATAATTGACCCGAGATCATCGGAGGATAGACCGTAGCGATTACGCTCAAATACTACAAAAGAAACCCCGCCCTTTATGGGTAGGTAAGCAATTCGAACTTTTGGAAGCAATCGTACCCAGAGAAAGCACCTTGAACGGAGTGACAGAATTCGCTTCCGACACCCACGACCACACACACATCTCTCCCTTCCCTGACTTAAGCATCGGAGGGGCCTTGTCTCGAAGGTGAGCTTTGGTCTTTTTGCAGGTACAAGCAGGAAGGTGGTGGAGGGCGGCCTGCTCCATCTGACGATCTGGTGTGGTTGGCGGGATTTTTTCCCTCTACATTCTTTGGCACCATCTGTGGGATCGACTCTCCCGTCATAACTCAATCATTTTCGACTTCTTCTCCAACTAGCTGCATCCATGGTGACCACTCGTCAAGGCAAGGAGAAATCGGTTGTTCCAGCGTCTTCCTCCCACACTGGTGGAGGGGATCGTCTGGAGATGAGGAGGATCAGAATCCTCCTGCCCACCTTCCTTCACAATAACTGATAGAGACTCTCTTGGCCAACCAAGAGAAGTTGTTCCAGAGGATAGAAGACTTGGTGGCAGAGAACCAAGCCAACCGACAAATGGATCTTTGAGATCGCCTCGAAGATGCTCAGGGGCGATCCAGGACGACGTTAAGAGTCAGACCCAGGAGAGGACATCCCACTGTCACCACGCGCCAGAGAGGAGTCCCCAAGAGCACCCTCCCGAGCATCCATGATGTCGGAGCAATCGAAGACATTCTCTGGGGCTTGGCGGGACGAGTTGCTGCTCCCCGGGCTCCCGAACCTGAGCGTAGCGAATCGCGTCCCAACGTTTGGGACCGACTCGGCCCCAAGACCGCAACGGAGGAACGGTGGTTCGTACTGGCCCCGGAAGGCCAGACCGACGTAGCACCATCTAGAGAATCTTCATCTTCCAATAATGGCAATCGGCGTTCTCGACGCCAAGGGAATCATGGGGCAGGGCTGGCCCGTCGCCTGGCGATCCCAACCCGCGATCCTTGGAGCCCGGTGCCAATGCCGCTTCTGGAAGAGCACGCGTGCCTGCGGCAAGAAGATCTGGTCAACCTGGTAGTCCAACACCTTGGACACCGGGTTGACACGATGGCACATAACATTATGAAAGGAGCGGTGGAGATGCCCCTTACCACGAGGGTGCAGGCTACCTACTTCCCCATGATTGGCGAACCCCTCGATTCGAAAGATTCGATGGGTCCGGCGATCTGTGTACTCACCTGCTAAAGTACAAAAATCAGATGAACTCATATGATTCAATGTATGAGTTGTGCAGGATGTTCCAACGGAGCCTCAAAGGGCCCGCGATGGAATGGTACTCTCGACTGCCAGTCGGTAGCGTCGACAACTACACCGACCTGGCCCGTCAGTTCCTGGACTAGTACGGGTGCAATCGAAGGTAACCCAAGGGGATTGATTCCCTGTTCAACCTTCGGATGACGCCACATGAGTCCTTGAAAGACTTCACAGTCCGTTTTAAAACGGAGGTCCTGGCCGTCGATGACTTGACATGTCAAGGCACCACAATGGCCATGGCGTTCTGGAGTGGACTAAGACCCAACCACGCCTTCCGGAGCTCCCTGGTCAAGAAGCCCATCCTGAGCACGTGAGAGCTTTACAACCGGGCGGAACCCTATATCCACACGGTGGAAGATGCCCAGGCAGCGAAGTCTGTCGCTCTTAAGCGCTTCCTGTGAAAGAATATCATTACTAGGTTTGGGGTACCGAAGACCCTGGTCGTAGACAACGGGTCCCAATTCAGCTCAGCTCGGGTGAAAGACTACTGCAGACACTACGACATAGAGATCCAGTTCTCCTCGCCCTACTACTCACAAGCTAATGGTCAAGCGAAGGCAATCAATAAGACTATTATTAGCAACCTGAGGAAGATGCTCGACGGAAGAAAGGGGCTCTAGGAACGGCGTCCTTTGGGCCTACAGAACGACGCCAAGGTAACTGTAATATCCTGAAATTTTAAAAGAATTAAATTATATCTTATGCAAATAAGAACTCAATTATAAAATTTTCAAATAAAAAATTAGACTACACCACTGCGTCCGGCTCATCGAATCGGTCAAAAACCATATACAAACTTTTACGTTTTGACCACATATAAAATATTTAAAAATTTAAAAACAAAAAGACCTGTAGCAAGTTTTGAACCCTGAACTCCTAACAATTATTCCTTATTATTTCCCCTCTAACCATTAAGCCATTTTATATTTTGATTTAAAAATTTGGAGACAAAATATATGAAGCAAGAAGGAGTCTAAGAGTTAAGTCAGTTGGACCTTTGGAATTCTGACTTGACCATATCCCTTGGGTTCCAACCTGACCATTAAACCCTTGAACTCTTAACTAAATCAGATTTAATAATAAAATAAATGGCCAATCCCATACATGGCTATAAAATAAATGGCAAGTTTTGAACCATTGAACTCTTAACTAAATCAGTCTTTTGGTAATCCAAAAATGGCTATATAAACCCCCCCATACACTTTTCATCACACCAATCCCAAGCAGTGGCGGACCTAGAATTTTTCCTCAGGGGGAGCATAAACATTGTAAAATAATGTAAACTTCAATAACATTTACTTAGCAAAAATTCATAACAAAATGTGGCACTTACAATAGCAAAAATAGCATTTCTGGATCACTGATAAAATCTTTTTATGGCAACTGTCCTCTACGAGTTTTCATATTCTGGAAGCGTTGAACAATCGTCTCCATATCGATGCTATTGAAAATATCTCTCTCAATATATGTGGTCAAAGAATCACTCATCCATTCATCTCATATCGATTACGAAGTATGTCCTTCACAATTTGCATTGCAGAAAATACACTCTCAACGGTAGCAATGGCAACTGAAAGGACTAGTGTCAGTGTTATAAGTAAATAAATTAATAGATATAAAATATTATTTTTTGTGCAAACCATTTTCTTGGCAAGTTCATCAATCTCCTTTAATCCAGAAAGCTCACTATCTGAGCACATATCCATGATATAAAATGTCAAGCTGGTCGTTAAGGGACAAAATATCAATATTAGAAAATTTTGTTTCATAAAACTAACCGAGGTAAAGTAACCTTTCATTGTCAAAAGCTGAAAATGAATTTAATGGATTCAAGCATGCCATACAAAGAAGCAATTATGTACTCGCTTCAGAAAAATAGCTTTCAAGCTCTTGAAATTGCATATTGATAACTGCATAAAACAACACAACACGATAGTGATATAAATTTGTGATTTGCTCTCATCGTCGTGCCCGTCCGTGTACTACATCATCTATATTAGGAACAACAATATCATATTTTGTGCAAAACAATAAAACTTCTGAAATAAGAGCATCACATCCATTCTTTCTCAACTCTTGAAACATTCCTTTACATAATTTAAGCAAATGCATGACATTCACAATGTCTTATTTGTTTCTTTGCAATGTCTTTGACAAACTATTCGTGATCCCCAAAATATTTCTCATCATATGCAGCTTGAATATAAAATTAAAAGTTTCTATGAAATCTGATAAGCTCATCGCTTTGACTCTTTATTCACAAAACCACTTATCTTCATCAATAAGTTTTAGTATTTCAATTACAACAGCAAATATACCAATAAAACTTATTAATATCTCATAGTACGATCCCTAACGTGTGTCACCAGGCCTTTTCAGACTAGTCTCATGAATAAGGCCTTGACTTGTAGATAATACACCAGTGTTAATTGCTTTGGTAAGTTTACCAAGATGTTTCTTCCGAAGTAATCTTTGTGTTTGCATGAGACACTAACAAGTGCAATAATATTAGAGAGCAAGTCAAAAAAATCGCATATTGGCATGCAATTATTTGCAACCGCAATAAGTGTTAGCTGAATTTGATGGGCAAAGCAATGTTTAAAAAATACATACTTATTTTTATTGAGAATAAGATACTTGAGACCCTTAAATTCACCTTGCATATTGCTGGCACCATCGTAGCCTTGATCACGTAATCTTGATATGCTCAATCCGTGCTTGGAGAATAATTCATCAATTACCTTTTTAAATGACGCAGATGTTGTTTTAGCAACATGTACAAATCCAATAACAAGCTTTACCACACAACCTCCTTTATCCACGTAACGTACAGCAACAACTATAAGTTTTTTGATAGATATATCCCGAGACTCATCTACCAAAATAGCAAAAAATGCATTTCCAATATCATTTATGATCACATTTACAGTTTCCATAGCACACGCTCACATCTTTTTAAATTTTAGGTACGATCATCTTTAGATTATCCGGAGCATTGTTTAACACAATCTTATTAGCATCATCGTTATTCTCAACAAGAAACTACAAAACCATAATAAAAATTTCTTGATTTTTTAAATCGTCTGATTTATCATGGCCACGAAAAGGTAACCCTTGTTTCAAAAGTAATCGAATTACTTTTATTGAAGCCTCCAAACGAGTTCTATATTCTACGCGTGTCTTTTCTGTATGCTTGCAAACAACTATCTCAATATGTTGCTTTTGGTTTAATAAATTTTGACACTTCAAAGAGGCGTGATTATGAGCACTATTAGACCATACAATGTGTTCCTAAAATTTTTCTTTTTTCTTCCAATTAGAAAATCCTTTTGTCATAAAAACATCACTACCCCCTTGCTCTCCATGGTAAGGGTGTCAACGGGTCGTGTCGTGTCTAGTTTTGGGTCGTGTTTAAAACCCCTAGACCCGAACCTGACCCGTTTAACTAATCGTGTCTGGATCCTAAACTCGTACCCGACCCGCTAATGAACGGGTAAACCTGATAAGACCCGTTTACCACACGGGTCTATTCAGTTGACCCGATTCGACCTAATCTAACTCGATCTGACCTGACCCGATAGACCCACTGGTATTATATATTATAGTATCGGATTGCGGGTAGACCCAACCCGACCCGACCTGACATGACCTATTGAATTTTAAACGGGTCTTCCCGGGTCTACCGTGTCTAGACCCTAAACTCATACCCGACTCGTTTATTAAAAGGGTCTATCGTGTCGACTCGTTTACAACCCAAACCAGTTTAACCCAGACCCAGACTCGCTAACTTCGTGTCAGGTCGTACAGGATCTGCCCTGTCGGGTCCAAAATTGCCAGCCCTACTCCATGGCTTTCTTTGAAAATATAGTAGCACAAACAGAATGCAGCATCCTCTGATATGTTATATTCTAACCAACTGCCATACTCATTAAACCAAGCATAGTTAAATCGTCGAGACTGTTTCCAAATTATTTGAAGGGAAAATCGTGATTAGGCTGACAAGGACCCCTTAGTAGGTATTCTCTTCGAATCATATCTGGATCATTAGATGATAATCAGATATTCTAGTACGTAATCCAAGATCTACTAGAAGATCTTTCAAGTTAACTCTAGTGACACGACTTCGCTTCGCACTAGGTTGAACTTTATCTCTACGGTCATCAGGTCTCAAACTGGAACTTGGAAGGTCTGATTTTCTCTTCAGAAACTTATCCATACCTGATTTAATATTTTTAAAGATTTATTCAAATTAAAATTACATAGAATAACAAACATGTAGATTTTACCATTTTAAATCAATTAAATACCATTTAAAATAAATTAAACACCAATTCTAGAGAGATCATTTGCTCAGATCTCTCAAGAATAAGGAGAGAAAAAAATAGTTTTCAGTTTTTTAAGGATCCTTTAGGAAAATGGTCATTATGAAAATGTTTTTCAATTTATTTTTCCAATTGAGATTATTTTGATTTCTCAACAATGAATTTTATGGTAATTGTTGCCCTACCCCAAAAAATCCCAAATTTCAATTCAAGAGAGATATGAGCAACTAACTAACTATCATAATAGGACATGAGAAAAATCTTACTTTTTTTTCCTTTTTTTTTTCCCAAAGGATCTCAAATTCCCTTTATATATATATTGTGACTTTTTTTGTATTAATTTGTATCGTGATATGAAAAGAAAGGATCAAAATTTTCTCTTTTTTGTATCAATTTGTATTGTGATATTAGTTTGTATTAACAACAGATCAAAGAATAGATCCCAATTTCCAATTTCAATGAAATTAGGAATCGAGATCTTTTATTTGAAAAGAATCAGAGTTCAAGTGGTCCCCCCTCCACTGAAACAGTAAAAATCAGATAGGAGGGTGGTGAGAGCGGACCTGAGAGGCGAGGACGACGACGTCATGGTGGAGGAAAAGGGTAAAGGCCGTGAAGTAGCTGGTGAGGTTGAAGGGTCCGGTGAGCCACCGCCCGGCGGGTACGAAGAGCAGGCCGCAGTCGTCTAAATTCGTCGGATGTGTACCGGCTAGGTGGGCGACTGCTGTATGATGCACTTGGGGGCAGTCCAGGCAGAGCAGGGGCTGTGCTGCGGTAGCCTGTAGGCCGTGACCCGTGAGGGGGACGGTTCGACCGAGCCTCAGAATAGCCGAGCAGGCTCAGAAGATCAACCACGGAGGGAGAAGAGGAGAGCCCGCCACCGCCGGCCGCCGAGATCAGGATTCGGGAGAGGCTTTCGTCGTTGGCCTGCTAGGGTTTTTTGTTTTTTTGGAACGAATATAAATGGAGAGGGTAAAATCGTGAGGGGCTGACGGGGTGGGGGTCAATTTACCTGATGTACGAGACTCTCGGGGGATATCAGTAATCAGAATAAAACCCGATTTTTTTTTCTTCAAAAGTCTGGGGGGGAGTCCCCCCTCGCCCCAATGTAGGTCCACTCCTGATCCCAAGGTGCCTCGGGATCCATGCAAACCCACCACCCGACCACCACCTCCGGCACCGCCGGCCACCACCGACCACCGTCGGTCGTCGGGTCGCCACCTCCGACGATAGCCGCCGCCACCCTCGGGTTAGTCTGGTTTGAGTTTGGGTTTTAACCAGTTGTTTTGGTTGCATCTTCAAAATTTTAAGAAAAAAGACTATATTCTGAGTAGAACCCATGACCTCCCCAAACATCAACCTTAGAACTCTTATTCTAACTAACAGATCACTTTAGACTTTATGTTAAAGATCACCTATCAATAAATATATAGATTATAAGGGTAAGCTATATTAACCATATTTTACCCATGTGAACTTCGAATTGGGTTTCGTCAGTGGCCTTGGACTTATAATAACAAAATGCTCATGTTGAGACTATAAAATATCAGAACCGACACTTAAAAAGTGTATTTACCATTTTACCCCTATAATGTAAGAAGGTCAAAACTTTTTCATTGTGACTCTGAATCGAGTTTCATCTGCTTCCACATGTTTGTGGTTATGATATAGACCCACTGATATTATAAAACTTTAAAACGAAGGCTTTTAGAAAAAAAAAAGACTATTTTACCCTTATATCGCATGTCGACTATAAGTTCACCAAGTGGACTCCGAACTTGATTCCGGTTGCAGCCACATGCTTATGGCATCGAGCATATGTAGATTTAATCATAGTCGGGCCTGGCCCAATATCCATAATATAGAATCATCTCGAGCTCTTTAAACTGCACATAATTTCCAAAAGGACACCCTGATATTTTCACTAAAGACAACCCACCAGCCATATTCCGACATTTCTGGCTGTTTTAGCCATAACTAGAGCAAATGAACTCGTAATTGGGTTTTGTCTACCGCCACAGATTTATAACTAAAAATCCTATCACATGTAAAACAAATTGGATTATTTTGAAATAACAAAAATACCCTTAAAGGGTAAGAAGACTTGTTCAATCATAACTAGGGCCATGACCTCATAAATCGATTCCGTTAGTTATAGTAGAACCCCTACTGATTAAACTATCAAATTAACCAAGTCAGGAAACCAACTAATAATCTAGAAATATATTAATATAAGGTTGTAATCATATTAAGGAATCATCCGCTAAGAAAGGACACTACAGCTCGATAGGTAGGGGAGCTAAACTCGATAAATTCTTGTTAAGATTTTGGTATTGAAATAGTAGATAAATGTGTAAGATCTCAAATAAAATATTAGAGATGCTGATCATTTTGGGTGTGGGGCTGTCCCTGGCCTGTGAGTCTAAAAGATAAATCCTGGGTGTGGGGCTTGCCCTAGCTGAGGCCTAAAAGAAATCTAAGTGTGGGGTTAGCCTTGTCGGATGACAAAAAAAATCCTAGGTGTGGGGCTAGGCTTGTTTTGAGACAAAAAGTTCCTGGGTAAGATTCCTACCCTGTTTTGAGCCAAAAAAAGAATCAAGTGATCAATAACTCTTTTATAAATGCTAATGAATATATTTGTTTTATATTTCAGTCCATTAAATTTATCTTAAATAAGCTAGGTTTATCGATGAGTCAGTAGATTAGACTTACCCCCATATAGGTTTTTATACCACCTGCATATACTTACCCTACGGAATCTGGCGAAGAGGAAGCTGAGGAGAATATTAAGAAGGAGCTGAAAGGAATTGAGAATCCATTGTATACTCCTTTCTACAAGGAGGCAGAAGTGGAGATATAAGAGATCGAGGAACCTAATTGACGTTTTAAGTCTAGAATAAGCCATATATCAAAACTTATATATTGTACTACATGATTTTGATTAAATAAAATAGCTCTAATTATTTTCGTATTCAATGAAAATAGTCGTATCAAGTTTTTCTCTTAACACCCTAGTGTTATACGGGTTGCGTAAATCCGTAAAATACCGGGGTGTTACAACTTGGTGACGATCAAGAGCCAAGAGCCAAGAGCCAAGAGCCAAGAGCCAAGACTCTTGAGGCTGGGATGCCAAAATGGATGAAGTGAGGTGAGGTGAGGTGAGGTGTACAAGGCCACGAGTTAGCCTTACATCGCCTGGAGAGAAGGAGATCATGAGCTACTTGTATAATTTTCCCTCCCAAACATAGAAGACACATTTTAAAATTGTACGCCGCTACGGATTTTATAAGAAATCCGTAGTTAAGCTTGCTCGGGCAAGAGCAGTACTAGGATGGGTGACCTCCTTGGGAAGTCCTCGTGTGGGCACGGTCAAAGTGAACAATATCTTGTGTATTTGGGGCGAATGTTACAGTAACCCACTCAAGAGTCACCCTTCTGCCTCGCCTTCAGAGCCGAAGCAACAATTCCGACGGAGGCGATCTACCGACAACCAGATCAAGAGCCGTCAGCACGGGGATGAAAGACGAATGGACGACCAGATCTCTCTCTCTCCAACAGAAAAAAAAACACACTAACATAGTTGTTCCAACATTTGTACGTAGGCTGGGGGGGTGGGGAGATAACATTGCAAAGAAAGAATATCGGGTACATGATTTAAACCTTCAATTTATTTATCTTTCCATTGCAAATCATTAACTTTCAGTAATTTTTAAGTGTTAAAAATCTACCACCAAAACTCCTTATGTTTATTTGGAGACTCTTATCCCATATCATTCCCACAAGAGATACCTTAAGCAGAAGGATCCAATCCATGGATGACATATCCATTTTGTTCCAATGACAAAGAAACCGTCGATCATCTATTCTTTTTGTGCGCCTTCGCAGCAACCATTTGGTTTGGCTCACCCCTCTCATTAGATACCAGATCAATTCAATTATCGGTATGAAAACGGATCAAAACATAGATTACTACGAATTATAATCCAGATTACTTCCGCCTTGTAGTTATAACGTTATCGCTAATTTGGAAAGCTCAATGCACAAAGATCTTTGATCATAAGGATATGAGCCTCATTCGAGTAATCCTTTAATGAATATTCTAGAGCTTGGGAAGATGAGTCCAACTCAGATGAGAAATTCAGCCCTCGATTCCAGAGAAATACAATAGTCACTATGTGGGTTTTTTCGAAGCAAGGTGAGCTTAAAATTAATATGGATGGAGCGACTAAACCTACTCATTCTGCAGTGGTGGCTATTGTCAGAGATGCGAAATGGCATGTAGTTTTGGACTCCTCCATGAAGATTCCATCCTCTCTACCATAACTTATGGAAGTCAAGTTTCAAATAAGGACTGATGCTATGTTCGAAGTTTGTCAATCTAGTCACTATAGAAGAAGATGCCCAGTCAATTGTCATGCTGATCAATGATAGGGAGGGAGTTATCCATTGGAGTCTAATCTTAGTGATTAAAGAATGCAGATTGTTGCTGAAGCAAAACCCATTCACAGAAGTCAAGTTTGTATCTAAACAGGCAATGTTGCCGCCTACGGACTTGCTAAATTTGTTGTAAATCACTCATTGTTTCAAGAGTGGCCGCCCTTCTCAACACCTTTGTGTGTTTGGGATATCATTTGTAAGGATGTTTTTGATTATCAATATAGCTCCACACCCTTTTCAACCCTTAATGATTCTTCAGATGTGGGACCTGGTGAACACAATAATCAAGCACATCATAATGATTCTTAGGATTTGTAAAATAGAGTTGATTTACAAAAAAAAAAAATATTTATTTTTTGTTGGATCAGCTTGGCAGCTCGAGGTCTGGGCGTTAGAGCAAGGATTCAAAGATTTGAATTATCCTCACCATTATATAATTGCTAAAAGAAAACCTTGTCAACTTTATCGATTCGATGACATGGGCTTCATCCATTACTAAGACAAACTTAAATTCTTGCTGACTGTACCAAATTTTTTTTATGTGCTGCCAATTCTGCTAATGTTAACACACAGAAAGAAAATCGTAGAAACTTGAAAGATGCATGCCTGCAGCATTCTTTTGGGAGTTCGGATCCCTTCTAGTCGGTAGGCCGTCGGTAGGCCTGGTTGGTGAGCCAGTCACACAACCGGGGCTTGGCACGCATCACAGCCACACGATAACAAGCGATCCGAAAGTGAATCATACTCCAGCCAATTACATGCGGCTGTTATGTGTGCCCGGCCCACCGACCAGGGCCGACCTACTGGGGGAGATTTTAGCACTTCTTTTGGCAGCTTGGGTAGTGTGCAAGGTTGAAGAGAATGGAAAGGGAGCACAGATCGTGCGATTTCCCCAAATCCTTGAATTTAATCCCCCGAACCCGTCCGCAGGGCTGGCGATTTCGGACCCGACACGAAGTTAGCGGGTCTAGGTCAGAGCTAAACGGGTTCGGGTCGTAAACGGGTTGACATAATAGACCCGTTTAATAAACGGGCCGGGTCCGGGTTTTGGGTCTGGACACGATAGACCCGAGAAGACTCGTTTAAAATTCAACGGATCGTGTGAGGTCGGGTCGGGGTCTACCCGCAATCCAATACTGTAATATATAGTATCAGCAGGTCTATCGGGATAGGTCGGGTTGAGTCGGATCGGGTCGGATCGGGTCAACTGAATAAACCCATGTGGTAAACGGGTCTAATGGGTCTTATCGGGTCCACCCGTTTATAAACGGGTCGGGTGCGGGTTTAGGATCTAGACACGATTAGTTAAACGGGTCAGGTCCGGGTCTAAGGGTTTTGGACCCGACACAAACCCGACCCGACACGACCCATTGCCACCCCTTCCACGTCAAGTCTGGACGGATAGTTCCAACTTCCAAGGTTCATCTGTTTTTATAGGATAAAACAGGCTGGTCCAAACCGGTTTTTTCTTGGTTTGGACCAAACGGGGCTCCGGGCTCCGGTTCAAGTTCAATCCGATCCGACCGGGCTGTCCAGTCCGGGGGGAAATATCAGATATCTGGAATGGTAGAAATACTGCAGCGCTCTCCCGGTTTCATACAGGCAATAGAAGGCACGAGCCGCCTTCACACACTCTCTCTCTCACCTCGACGCCTTCGAGCCCCCCATCTCCAGATCTCTTCTTCTTCCGAGCTGATACCTCCAAGGTAATTTCTGGGATCTCCTCTGCTCTTGGTTTCAATCGCGCATGTGCTCCTCCTCCGTCATGCCCTAGCTTTTCTATCCCTTTGCTGTATCATTTCTTCCGTTGATGCATTATTTAGGGTTTGCTGGATTGTAGAAACCCTCTTTTGTTTTGTGAAATTTTGTGGTGAGGGGGTTTGATTCCATGCCGTGGTGAGATTGGCATGGGAGATGCGAAAGAACCGGTTTTGATCTACGTTGGGTGCTTCACGGTTCTGAATAGGGGGGGGGGGGGGGGGGGGGGGCGCGGTTTGGGGGATGGGGTTGTTGGTTCTGCGCTGAGATCTGGTTCGTCAATATGAGATGTAACCATGCATGGGATGGTGCCATTTTGGGATAATTTCATGGGGGGCACCAAGATGCATGTACCGTGTTTTCGCCCTTTTAAGGTCGAAGCATGATGCATCTATGCTTTTTATTGTCTCAGTTTGTTTTTGTTGTCGTTGTTACGTTTTCTTTGTTCATGTGAAGACTTTGGTAGGAGCTTATATAGGAAACAATAACGTCCTCTGTCGTTTGGCCCTAGAAATATTTTGTCTTGGGCCTATCCTGCCTTCAAAGAATTAAATGAGTTTCCTATATGGTTTGGATTCCCCAACTGATGCAGTTTGGATTCACACCCTTTTTATTATGGCTATATATTTGTATTTCTTTCTTTTAAAGACTTGTACTTATTGTTATATTAGAATGATTGGTTCCGATGTTTAATCGGACAATTAAATCGTCTTTTGTAGTCGCCTAGGTGTGGAGGTTGTTCCACCAAAATAATTAAATAAATAACAAAAGTTTGTGTGTTGCTGGTTAGGATGCTCGTACCCAACCCAAAAGCCTAACCCAAATCTACCTTTAAAACATAAACCCAAAACCTAACCTGAAATCTAATATTCACAGGTGTGTGAAGTGTGAACAATACCCGTGGGTTCTGTTCATCATTGTGAATAATACCCGCTGATCCTGTTCACCCGCTCCTTCATCCCGTTTTGTGGCCTTTAATTATGTGATTCATCCTCTTTTGTTATGAGATTTGTTCTCCCCTTCTACTTCATTTAATCCATCCATGTCAAGTTCTTTGAAACCTCATATGTCTAAATATATTTTTCTTTTCATAAATCATCTCATGTGTCGAGGTTCATCAAATCTTTCCCGAATCCTCATAAATCGAGATTCATTCCCCTTACTCTTTCATACATCCTCCCAGTGTTGTCAAGGCGATGAGGCGTGCTTGAGGCGCAAGGTGCAAATAAGGCGCACGCCTTAGTGTGTAAGGCGCAAAAATATATATTTTTCTTTAAAAAATTAATAATAATTGTAAAAAAATCTAAAATTCATAAAAAAAAAATATTTTATAAAAAAAGAGAAATATAACCACTATTCAATTAAATCAAACACAATAAAGGTATACAATACGTATAACTCATAACTAGTGGCCATCAAATAAACAATTTGAGTGAGAATAATAATTCACAAGTTATTATGCAACATGCCAACGTCATATTCATAAGTTAAATACATACAATACTCATAAGTTGGGCTCTTTTATTCAAACCGAAAAGAATCAAAAAAAAAAAAATCAAAAAAAAAAAAAAACCTAAAAAACCGAAAACAAACCAAAAAAAACCCGAAATAAACTTAAATCATAAGAAAAAACCAAAACTTGAAGATCAAAACCCAAAATGCACCAAGGCGCGTGTCTTGGCTGCCCTGCGCCTTGCGTCAAAGGCGCCTAAGGCGCGCGCCTTGCTACATGTTCCTCGCTAGAATGCACCTGAGTCGAGTCGAGTCTTCGCGTTACTCGACTCGGTGGACTTTCTAGTCGAGTCCGAGTTCCGGGTTTTTGAACACTGGTCTGATTCATTGAGATAATAAAAATAACAACACAATTGTAACCCATCAAGATGGCATCAAATATGGTGCACAACTTCTTGTAAGTCTTGGTGCGCCCATGCAACATTAGGTGCGCTTAGACGTACATCTTATTCATATCAGCTAGACTCATGATGCCTTGCCCCTCTCTAACCTCTTAGTCGCCTAGGTGTGTTCCTTGACAACTAGGGGTCTTAACTTTTGGCCAGTTGGTCATGCCATTTGGGCACCTGGTCATACATTTTGGCCCCCTGGTACGATTGTACCTTGTTGCCACATGGTCCATCTAAGTGGCCATAAGATACAACCAGGTAGCCACAAAAGCGACCAACTAAAATGTGGGCTAGTTTCAGTGGGTTTGAGGCTTTATATGCACCCAGATTTCGACTGAAACCAGTCTGATTTCGCCCGAAGCCGTCAGATTTCGTCGGATATTGTTGGATCTCGCCCTCGGATTTAAATTTAAAAATTCAATGAAATCATCAATAATATCATTACCAGTTCAAAAAATTTACACCATTTTGGTTGAAATTTCAAAATTTTGACCGAAATTTAGGTTTTGGCCTAAATCGAAACCAGATGCGAACTCAAAATTTGAAACTATGATTATAAGAACATTTTCATTTGGTACATATTTGTTCCCAAGGCTTGAGGTATCGCATTATATTCAAAACAAGGTTTAATCATGAATTAAGGTGCAACCGGTGCACAATCAACTTCTTTTGGTTCTTCCACATGTCATCTGTGCTTCCATTTCTTTCCTCTCCACATAATTGAGGTGAGGCTGGGGTCAATGGTTATAACACGATATTTCAAGAAAATATTTGTTTCATGGGGAAGAATAGGTCAGGTAAAATGACCTTGCGAAAGATGCATATACATTGTAAGTCACTCATAAGATCATGCCTCCAAAATATAAGTGATTGA
Source organism: Chamaelirium japonicum (assembly GCA_947650365.1). Taxonomy (NCBI): domain Eukaryota; kingdom Viridiplantae; phylum Streptophyta; class Magnoliopsida; order Liliales; family Melanthiaceae; genus Chamaelirium; species Chamaelirium japonicum. Next base: position 29,345,275 of record OX393558.1, on the reverse strand, counting down.
ATAATAGGTACTTAACCTGTACTAGGGCACTTTTTATTATAAGATATAAGGGTTTTATAAGTTTTCTGATGACATGCTTTTGATGCTTTACCTCCACTTGGAGAAGGTTAATTGACATGGAGGTTTACAAACATTCATATGATGATTAATGAATTCCTTTACAATTAGTGCCTATTGCACTCTCGGCATATGATGATCAATGTGTAAAGGTTTACAAACATTAATATGATGATCAGTGAATTGATATTCGTTGCCCTATCTACAATATACTACCTTTAGCTGCTTTATTTCTTTTTTGTTGGACCGGCTAGGCGGTCAGAGGACAGGGCGCTAGAGCATGGGATCAAAGAGGTCCGGAGATCGAAACGGGGGAGGCGGCAACTGCTATTTATTAATTTCATAATCTCGTGAACATGACATCAACTGTCAGTATCCGCACACGCAAACAAGGCACAACGGCCTTGAGGGAAAATTCGCTCCACGGTGTCCATACCAGGAATTGAATATGGAACCTCTCCAACATGGGAGAGAGCATACCACCAGGCGAAGAGCCTGTTGGCTTAGCTGTTTTATTTTAATATGTGTAAAGGTCACATGTTGATCTTGCATACACATGTTAATATATAGATAATGTTCGCCCAGTGTTATTAAAGGCGTGCGCCTAGGCTCAGGCTCAACTAAGCTCACCCCCTGCGCCTCAAAAAGCACAAGGCGAGACTCTATTAGAAAGACGCACGCCTAGGCTCCAGGCGCAAAAAAGGCGCGCCTGGTTGAACCATGTGCAATTATGTGCTCGCATTTGATATTTTTGGCAATATGATTAAGTTATTAAGTAGATTTGATTCATGATTGCAATAGTCTGAATATTGGCACATTGATTGAATATTATTTACATTAAAAATTATTTTTTATAGTTCTTAGGTAGGAACATATGAGCAATTGTGGGTTGAATTTGATGACTTTGATATTATTTCAACTATTACAAGATTCAATAAGTTTCATTCTCTTTCTTGATTTGCATATTTCATACTGATTTAGAAGCATATGCACAAGCACACGGATGAAATAACACAATCAATCATTCACTATTTATTTTTTGTTTGTTATAATATCACATTTGATATCTTATAGCTGGTTATTGAATTTGAACTATACATATTTGAAGATTTAACATATTTTAAATAACTTATTTATAGTCGTAATCAGGGTTTTAAATCTCGGCCGATTCTGGTACGTACCGGTTTTGACCGGTTCGAGACCGGTACTGCATCCGATCTCGATACTTGGCCCGTACCGGCCGGTACCGGTACGTATGGGCTGGTACCGACATGTTTTTTTTTTTTGGGTTTTTTTCCTCAACCAGTATCGGTCTATATCGACCGGTACCGGTACGTACCGGCTGGTACATACCTGTTCGGGGTTGACTGATACTGCGACCGATACTGTGATTTTAAACCTTGGCCGTAATTCAAACCTACAAGGCTACAACATTTGTGTTGCAACAACGATCTATCCAATTTATCTATTGTGTTAAGATTCATTCTTAGTTTAGTTATGCATGTTACATACATATATATATATATATATATATATATATATATATATATATATATATATATATATATATATATATATATATATATATATATATATATATATATATATATATATGGGAAAAGGGAGCCTAGATCTGAGGTGCAGCGTCGTTGTTGCAGCTCAGGCGTTATTTGCCAACGTAGAAGTTTTAGAATTTGGTAATTTTTGGTGGATGTGTTCTCTAGGGTAAGGTGATCATCCTCACCAAAAATCAGTAAATTCTAAAACTTCTCGGGTCATCAAATGTTTGAAACTTTTACGACCGTTCACTGTAACCGTTAATTTTATTGAGCTCATTTGATGATTCTAGAAGTTCTAGAAATTGCTGATTTTTGGTGAGGATGATCACCTTACCCTAGACAACACTCCCACCAAAAAACATCAAATTCTAAAACTTCTAGCGTGGTTAAACAAGCGAGAGGTGCAGCAACAATGCTACACCTCAGGTGCAGGCTCCCTGCCATACACACACACACACATACACACACACCTTACTTCAATCAGGCGCGCGCCTTGAGTTGCGCCTTGTGCCTAGGTTCTAGGAGACCTTTGCGCTTCATGTGCACCTTGAGTCTTTCAGAACACTGTATTTGCCTTCATGTGCACATCGTTAATGTCTCCAAGAATAACTTGTAGTTGCTAGAAAGATGCAATGCTGCCACTCATAAAGATGATTTATTCACATTTCTTGATTGCACCATTTAAAATGGTAACTTGCACATGAATTACAATTACCTGCAAATGTTAGAATTGAAAACGATGGCATTTAAAAGAGTGAAAAAGTTTCAATCAAATTTTAGGAGTAACGATAGGGTGCTGAACCAAACAGTAATGTAAATTCCAACAGCTGTTTCCAATTTGTATAATGTGGTATTTCGCTAAATTACTCCTATATGCAGGTTGCATGACAAGTATGTTTTTTTTACATTTACAGTATTTGCCACCGAATATAATTCGGAAGCTGGTTTTGAAGTTTGAATTTGCTGTTAGGCACAATACCTTTCTTATGTTTTAATACGTCGAAGAGTCATAATGTGTTGAGTGCCTTTCTTTTATATTTATTCAAGTTTTTCCTCTTCCTTGTTTGTTTTGAAACAGTCGATCTTTTTCAGACGAAGTGTTTTGACCAGCTTTTGAGCGAAACATGTTTTGGACCGAGATTCAAAACCTTTGGTAGACTTTCTTATCAGACTTGTCCCTTTTCCTCCTGTTTTTGTGAATAAAATTTGTTCATTGCTTAGCAGTTTATATTCTGTACCCATAAGACTTGACGGAGGCTGAAGATGCAACCTACCTTCCTTGCTAGTTAAGCTTCTGTTCTCCAATTAGTAGTATTGAACAAATGTTCTGAATTAGTTAAGAAATAATTGTTGAAGAAATAAAAGCTTGAAAATATTTTATACATGGAGGATAAGTATGTTTAAATGGATACATAGTTCTCAAGACCACTGGACTTGTGTATTAGTCAAGGAAGAGGTTTCATGAATCTGAAGGAAGCAAAAATTCCACTGACTTTCATGCCAGTCTTCCATGGATATGGAAGATTCTAACAATGTCATCCAAGGGAAGAAGTAAAAGGAAGCTAGTTGTAGAAAAGGATTTCTAATGAAATGTGGTTGAATAATCAATTGTTTTTCTGAATGGTTTACGAGGATCTACTTAAAGAAATGGCTTATATTGATGTGGATATTGATTTATTAGTCTGGAGATTTTTTTTGTTATGTAATAGAGTGATCAAATGCTTTCAATTGCTTGAGGCATTTTTCTGGTGGTGGAAAAGTAAAGGAACCTGCTTTGAATTGTGGGAAGGGACTAAGGAGCAGAAACTTGAGAGGTGGTCCCGAAAACTCCAAATAAAGTGACGATATGTAGTCTGATGTAAGGTTCTTCTGAATCGTTGTTTAATATCATTTGCTTCAATGAAAGCAATTATTCTTCTTCTTCTTGGAACATGAAAGGTCGCATAGGAAAGCTCATGCCTTCCACTAACCACCATGCGTTGTTTCATCTATTCAACGTCATATTCACAAATTTTGTTTTCTGATTGTTCTTATTGAAAGGCCAATGCTCCATATAATATTGCAAGGCTTCAAATTCTTTACTCAGCTATTCTCTCTTCAATCATTTGTTTCTCAAGTTTTTAAAGGTTTTTTGTCGCTTTTACCAAGCTTAGTCCTAGAATTTATACTATATTGCACAGATCTCCTTATCTTTTTAATGGTGCTATCTCTAAGCTTATTTGGAAGCAACCAGTGTAGTTTTTTCTCATTGTTTTAGTCACACCTTCATCGAATTATCATCATATCCCTCACATTTACTTTAAGTTCCCTCATTAGTTCCCACTTCCACTTTATTGTTTTCATCCAACCTTCATTTTCATTGAAAAATCGCACAATTTGTCCTCTGTTCACGAATATTTTTTGAAAGACGTCTATTGCCTCATTTTATGTTATAGAACCGAGGTATTGTGACTTTGGTGTATCTTGTAGTCATTTACATTGACCAAGCTTTATCTATTGATATTTCTTTCCATTTTTATTATGGATCAAAGTATGGGCTGTCGAGATCTATGGACATGTATTTTTGACATGTCGTTGAGTAAACTAATACGGAGGTTTCAGAATTTACTGAATTTTTGTGAGGATGCTTACCTTGCCATAGATAACATATCCATAAAAAATCAACCGATTATGAAACCTCCAGGTGTGACAAATGTGCTTTTCAAATCAACAGTTAAAACAGATGGCCGATAAGGCACAACACATTTGCCAAACCTAGAGGTTTCAGAATCGGTCGATTTTTTGTGGATATACAATCTATGGTAATGTGAGCATCCTCACAAAAATTCAGCTTATTTTGAAACCTCTATGTTGGTTTACATGTTAAAATTGCATGTCCATGGATCTCGACTCATATATATATATATATATATATATATATATATATATATATATATATATATATATATATATATATATATATATATATATATATATATATATATATATATAGGGTCAGGATCGGATGACCCAGCAAATTTTGATCCAGCAAATAACTCAGCACCCTTTGATGCACCTAGAAGTTTTAGAATGGGCTGATTTTTTGTAGGCATGTTGTCTATGGTATGTTGATCATCCTCACAAAAAATCAGCCCATTCTAAAACCTCTAGGTGCATCAAATGCACTCTTCAAATCAACGGTTAAAATTGACAGTCGAAAACCGTTGATTTGAAGAGCGCATTTGATGCACCTAGAGGTTTTAGAATGGGCTGATTTTTTGTGAGGATGATCAACATACCATAGACAACATGTCTACAAAAAATCACCCTATTCTAAAACCTCTAGGTGCATCAAAGGGTGTTGGGTTATTGCTGGGTCAAAATTCGTTGGGTCAGCCGATCCCAACCCATATATATATATATATATATATATATATATATATATATATATATATATATATATATATATATATATATATATATATATATATATACAGGGAGTCTGCACCCTAGGTGTAGCATCGTTGTTGCACCTCTCGTTTGTTTACCTCCCTAGAAGTTTTGGAATTTGGTGAGGGTGTTGTTTAGGGTAAGATGATCATCCTCACTAATTTTCATCAAATTCCAAAACTTCTGGGGGGGTCAAATGGTCGAAGCAAAATCTGCAGATTTTAACGGTGATTGCGGACAGCTGATTTTGCTTCGACCATTTAACCCCCCTATAAGTTTTGGAATTTGGTGATTTTTTGTGAGGATGTTCATCTTACCCTAGACAACACCCTCACCAAATTTCATCAAATTCCAAAACTTCTAGGATAGGTAAACAATGCCTGAGGTGCAGCAATGATGCTGCAACTCAGGTCTAGGCTCCCTTTTCCCTATATATATATATATATATATATATATATATATATATATATATATATATATATATATATAATGCGGCATGCGGTAAGTGCGGCACTGCATAGTAGCCGTCTGATGCACCGCTGCGTGCATCACATGCACGCAACGCGTGCATCAGACGACTGCGGTGTAGTGTCGCACGTACCGCATGCCGCATTATAGCATGCCCCTATTTATATATATATATATATATATACACTAAGAAGCACGGACACGGGACACGGACACGACACGACACGGACACGCCGACACGATATTTTTCAAAAAACCTGGACACGGACACGTTAGGGGACACGCTGAATTATATATATATATATATATATATATATATATATATATATATATATATATATATATATATATATATATATATATATATATAACAAGTCTTATATTATAATTTATAATCAAACATAATGCTAATAGTTAACTAAAAAAGTCTCCAACAAACATCATAAATGATTCAAGTGTATAGTTTCAAACTTTCAAAATACAAAAAAACAAATAGAACACGCATAAAATCATCATTCGTCAAGGCCAATATCAAGTGTTACCACATCATCACCATCGACGTGAAGGCCACGACTTCCATATCCGGCTCATTGATGGAAAGATCCGCAATCTCAAGAACCCCAACATCTTCAAATGAGAAAAAAGCCTCTCCGGTAATATCTGACACGCTCCAACACGCATCCGACACGCGCCGACACGTGTCGGACAATCTTTCTTCATAGAAGACACGTTTTTTGGTGTGTCCGACACGTGTCGGAGAGTGTCGGACGAGTGTCGGTGTCCGACACGTGTCGGACACGGACACGTTGAGGTCCCGAGAGTGTCGGTGCTTCATAGTATATATATATATATATATATATATATATATATATATATATATATATATATATATATATATATATATATATATATATATAGAGGGCCGGGACGCTACCTCTCAAAGCAGCGTTTTTGCTGCTTTGACAACCCACCACGGCCGCGCCACATGTGATCTTCGGCCAGAATCAATATAAACAACCTCCGATCAACTCCACCGGTGATCTACGCTGACACCACCTGTCGGCTTCCACCGATAGAGGACTTCGGTGACTACTTCAATTGTGAGCCGTCCATTCATCACCCCATCTCATCCGATGACCTCCGAGGACATCCGCACCCGGCTACCACCTCTGGTGGCTTCTAGCAACTCCCGATTATGAGTTCGAATGATCTTTATCGTCGTTCATGGCTTTGATAGCCATCGACGACCTATCAAAGCAACGAAGAACGCTGTTTTCGAAGGTAGCATCTTGTTTCTCTCTCTCTCTCTCTCTCTCTCTCTATATATATATATATATATATATATATATATAGGGTCAGGATCGGCTGACTCAGTAATTTTTGACCCAGCACCTTTTGATGCACTTAGAGGTTTTAGAATGTGCTGATTTTTGGTAGACATGTTGTCTATGGTATGTTGATCATCCTCACAAAAAATCAGCACATTCTAAAACCTCTAGGTGTATCAAATGTGCTCTTCAAATCAACGGTTTTCGAATGTCAATTTTAACCTTTGATTTGAAGAGCACATTTGATGCACCTAGAGGTTTTAGAATGTGCTGATTTTTTATGAGGATGATCAACATACCATAGACAACATCTTTACAAAAAATCAGCACATTCTAAAACCTCTAGGTGCATTAAAGGGTGCTGGGTTATTTGCTGGGTCATCCGATCTTGACCCATACATATAGGGTCAGTATCGAATGACCCATTATATTTTGACCCATCATCCTAATCGTTGGATTCATGTCTTAGAATTTGCTGAGTTTTTGTGAGGATGATCCACATACCATAGATAGCACCTCTACAAAAAATTAGTAGATTCTAAAGCCTTTAGGGCCATCAAATGTTATAAGCTTTTTCGACTGTTAATTTCAACCGTTGATTTGAAGAGCACATTTGATGCACCTAGAGGTTTTAGAATGTGTTGATTTTTTTGTAAATGTGTGCTATCTATGGTATGCTGATCATCCTCACAAAATCTCAACAAATTCTGAGATCCAAATCCAACGATTAGAATGATAGGTCAAAGTATGGGTCAAAAAATGATGGGCATGCGGCCCGGATTTATAACATAAAATAAAAGATATATCTGGGCCGTCTAACCATATGCACAATGACGAGTGCGATTCACCCTAATTGTTTTTTAAGGATTTATTTTGAAATTTGAATCTCCCTCTCTCAATTGAAGAAGGGATTTAACTCTCTCCTACCCTACCAAATACGCACGCCAATTAACTCCCTCCGACCCATATATGCACGATAGTTAACTCCCTCCCTAATATATATGCATGATAATTAACTTCCTTCGACCGATATATGTACGGTAATTAACTCCCTCCCTCACATATATGCACTGTAATTAACTCCCTTTCGCCCATATATGCACCGTAATTAATAAGGGAGACCGCTTACGGCTGTGATATATGTGGGGTGATGAAAAAATATCTCTCAACCCTTCAATCTACCGGCTGCATGAGTGCGATTTACTTATAGAGTAGATAAAAAGGAAATGAATGAAAAAAATATATTCTAACCCTCCGATCTACCAATTTGATAAGTGCGATTCACATGATGGAGAGGTCCGAAGGTTCCACCGAACATTCATGAAGGCGTAGAAAGAGTAGCATATTTTGAGAGAGAATCTCACTCACGTAGCCATCTCTCTTTTGGTAAATAAACCCGGTTTCAAAAAAATAAATAAATGTCCAAAGACGAGTAGAATTCATAGGGTGACATCGGGGGAGTGCCGCCGAAGGCTGTCATGGTTGCCAGAGGCGGCGGGGTGCTGACGACACACATGCATTACTTATATATATAAGTAATGCATGTGTGTCTGTCAGCACCCCGAGAGAGAGAGATGAGCTGCCAGTCTATTTCTACTGAAATTGGCTGATGGCTTATTTCCTACCTAGAAGTTATTTTTTTTGTGGATCATCCATCTATGGTTAGATATTCATCCTCACAAAAAACCCTCAAATTTGAAAACTTCTAGAGGGGGGGGGGGGGGGGTCAAATATGCATTTCCTATTAACGGGTGAAATAGACGGTTATAAACCGTCTACATATTTGACCCCCCTAGAAGTTTTCAAATTTGATATTTTTTGTGAGGATGATCATCTAACCATAGATAAATGATCCACAATTTTTTTTTTTTTAAAAAAAACCTCTAGGTGGGAAATGAGCCGCAAGCCAATTTCGGTGGAAATAGGTTGGCTGCTCATATATTTCTGTTTCTTTTGTCTCTCTCTCTCTCTATATATATATATATATATATATATATATATATATATATATGTGTGTGTGTGTAAACTTGATTTCACAAATGAATAGTGAACTAGTGTTTTTATTGCGTCATGTGTCCACTAACAAGACAAGACATTATAGGAGGGGAAAAGCTTTTATTGTCTATTGTACTTGCAAACAAAGAGAATGCATTGTACCAAAAAGAGAGAAAACACATACTTGTATCAGTTAGAAAATTATAGTTCACAGTTGAACCATGAACTCGAGTACAGGAACTCAACCCTATATAATAATAATAATAATTAATAAAATAATATTATATAATGAATGGATAGTTGGGAAGTATAAACAAGGGCCCATATTCATTTGGCGGGGGGGATAAACAAGGGCTAGGATTCATCCCCCTCTCTCTCTCCTCTCTTTTTCCCTCATTTTTCAAATTTGAATTCAAAATCTCTTTCCCCTTTCTTTATATCTCTCACCTTCTCTCTCACAAAGGAGGGCTGAGATTAAACCTAGCCAACTCCTCTTTATCTCCCCACATTCTCTCTTTATTCCCCCTCCCCAACAGCCAACTCCCCACTCCCCATGTGCCACGTCATCCATTAAAAAGGGCATAATGGGGGCAGCCAAGTGTAAGCCATGATGTGCCCTTTTTAATGGACATGTGCCAGACCACGATTGGGCCGTACAGATTTTAATTAATGTCAGTAGGCTTCAATCTTGTAATCATTATATTGTACTTCGTATTGAAGGCAACTTGATTTTTTTGTCTTTTTCTTAAGTGATAAAAAATAATGCAGGGCTGAAAGTTTTGAGTAAAAATCTATATTGGTTTCCATATTGAGGTGAAATGGTGTGATGGTGGTTGAAGGACCAAGCTAAATGGAGTAAACGGAAGAAGATCAAGCTTGAAAGCACGAATGACCGATCAGCTGTTTTCTATTTATTGGAGAGTTATTTTATTGGCTTAAGTCATAGTAGTGTATTATTTGTCGAAGAAAATGGCTATAATTAGAAGTCAGTGAACCAGTTACAGTCTATTAGGCTCTACAGTGATACTTCACTTTTGTTTTTCCTCAAAGTTGAAGGGTCGACATAGTATCTATAGTAGAGAATGAGCAATAACTGATTTTTTGGATTACTGATGTTTGAATCATTTTCCCTTTGTCAATTTTGTGGTTGGATCTGATGTTAGATTGGTTATTTGCCTGTGTTTCAATTTTATGGGTTTTTTCTGTTCATTTTAGTAATGGAACCTATCACCAAAACAGTCATTTGTCTGCATACAGGGATTTCTCTGGAAAAAAAATGTCAATCATCTCAGCTTTGTGGTAGACATTTGATATATGTACCATGTCTGTCAATCTTGAATCCCAGCAGTTATCATCGACAAGCAGGGAAGCTACTCACATGGAACCGTCAAGTAATAACCAAAGCTCCATGCCGGTTCATCTGGGATCGCAGCAGTTGTCCTCAACAACCAAACAATCTGAACATGTTGAAATGTTACCAAAATTCCATAGTATCATGCCTGTTAATTTTGGGTCGCAGCAGCTGTCAACGTCAGACAAAAATCAAGCACAAACCCGGGGGCCAGCTTCTGTTCCTGTTAACAATGGAGCATATCCGTTATTGGCATATCCATTACAGTCGTTACAGATGGAGCCACCACTGCATGTCCAAACTTCCATGTCTTCGTATTGGGGCTCACAACAGTTCTCATCAACAAATAGACACCCATCAGGGATACAGCCGCCGCTTAATGTCCAAACCTCCATATCCAGTAATATGGGGTCACAACCTTCGCCATCAAAAAACAAACGAACAGCCCTGATGGAAGCATCACCCAAGTCTCAAACCGCCACACCCACTAATCTAGGGCCACAACAACTGTCATCAACAAGCAAACGCCCATCACAGATGGAGCCACCACCGAAGGTCCAAACTGAGTCATTTGAATCTGTGAGGTCAAAATTGAGGGAATCATTGGCCTCTGCACTGGGCATGGTTTCCCCGCAGCAATGCATGTCACGAATCGTAGAAAAGACTTCTCGTGACGATGGAAGCGCAGCAAAGCAGGTGGATGTGGGTGCTCATACTGGTGAATTACCCTCCACACCCACAAATGCTTCCTTATGTGGGACTTTTTCGGAAGCTTTGACCCCCAATGAACAGTGCCAGAAGTATGATGCAGGCCAAAGTTTATCCAGTGATTTAGGTTCTAATGAAAATATAAGTGACAATACAAAGGCGTGGAAATCTGATGAGGATGGATATCAACCGGAGCATGTTTCCTTCGATGATAAAGTGTCATTTAGAGGCGACTCTATTATTAAAGACGAGCTTTTACAGGGGCATGGTCTCTGCTGGGCATATGATGTTGACGCTGAGAGTTCTGGAGCAATGTTGAACCGTAATCGGAAAAAACCTAAATTGGCGCAGGAGGAAGTAACCGAAGATACTAAGGGCACAGATCTTCTAAATCCAGAAAAGTTGGCAACTAAAATGGAAGCAGAGCTCTTTAGATTGTTTGGTGGTGTTAATAAGAAATACAAGGAAAAGGGTAGGTCTCTTTTGTTCAATTTAAAAGATCGTAATAACCCAGAGTTGAGAGAACGAGTGTTATCTGGTGATATAGCCCCAGAACGTCTCTGTTCTATGACCGCCGAAGAACTTGCTTCAAAGGAACTTTCACAGTGGCGGTTAGCAAAAGCAGAGGAGCTTGCACAGATGGTGGTACTGCAAGATTCAGAAGTCGATATCAGACGCTTGGTGAGGAAAACTCATAAAGGAGAGTTTCAAGTAGAAGTTGAACAAGATGATGGCGCGTCAGTAGAGGTTGGACTTGGTGCAGAAGTACTCTCTCAAATTCCAATTAAAGCTACTGAAGAAACCCAAACTCAATCAAAATCGAATGAGAAAGGTCAAAATTTATCTAAATCTAATGAAACTAAGGCACCTGAGGACTTTCAATTATCTGAGAAGGTCGATTCAGGTAACCAAAAGTACCTCTCAAGCAATGTAGATACTCTTATGCACGAAAAGACTGATCTCATGCAAGAATTTATGGTAGATGAGCTGAAAGATACTGGTTTACTTCCTCCAATAGTTTCTTTGGATGAGTTTATGGAGGCCCTTGATAAGGAGCCTCCATTTGAGGACCTACCAACGGATACCGAACAAGATAATCCTACTTTTGGTGAACAACTCTCGGATAGCTTGGTGCCAGAGATTAATCCTGCATCTGACAGTCTGGGACCTAAGTCAGATTCTGCATCAGATAACTTGGGATCCAAGGAGTATTCTTTCCAAGATAGCTTGGTGTCCAAGGTGGATCCAGTAAATACGGTTAAAAAAAATGCAGCAGACACTGCAACAGGTGACACTAATACGGTGGATGATAAATATACAAGAAATGGCACTAACCTGAAATCAGGTTCTGTTCATGCTCGATCAGACACCTATCTCGTTGATATTTCATCTAAAAGTGAGAATTTTTGGGAAGGCTCGGTTCATTTTAACATAACTGCCCCAGCCACTGTTATCGGCTTCTTTAGAAGGTTAATACTTTTGTTTTGTTGTCCACTTTTATATTATAAATTTCATTGTCAATTTTGCTTCTGTACCATTTGATTCTTACTGGTATATATCTTGATTTTCTTTTCCTGTTTGCCTGTTTTGTCAATTTATTTATTCCATGGAAAACACTTGTTCCATGCTTCTACACCCTTGTTAGGAATACTGATATATTAGAAACGTAAGACCGATCTAAATTTGCTGGAACATGAGACTTTTGTTTATGATTTTACATCTATAGCTTCTGATTCCTATACCTAGCTTGCCTGAAGTTGTGCATTTCATCCATCACCGTCTTTGTATTGTGGTAAGAGAAAAACTATATTACACGTACTATGTGGATGTTCGAATGTCCAATTGTAATTGCAGAAGAAAACTTCTCTTTAATTTTGAATTAGTTTTTGACTATATTTAAACTTAAGTGCCCAATTTATGGAAGGTTTTGGATTTGTGTAAAAGCATTTCTTACTTGAGTCACTGGTTTGGTAGAAACCATAGAATACATTAAATACTGAAGATAGAAGAAATCATCCAGAGGATGGATATAGTAGAGGAGGCTCATTGGGAGTAGTAGTGAAATACATCCAGGTGACATCAAAACAGGGATTGTCCTATCAAAATGGTCACTAAGAAAGTTTTTGTAGGCAGGTTAGATCTGGAGTTTGTAATCTATTTGCTATACGCTTACTATGCCCTCCTCTGATACCTCTTCATTCCAAAAAGGCATCTTTTCGTCTTGCTCTGATGCTAATTGTCTATAGCAAGAGGGTAGTAACTACTTTCTGCATCATGTTTGTGGAGATGACATATTTATTAACATTTAACAAATATATTGTTTCTTTCCATCCAGGCATTCACTTAACTAATACACTTGGCAAAATAACCATGATGATCGTTACTTGTCTGTCGTATTCCTTCGTCATTCACCGAAACTTCTATAAGAGAGCTAGGTCATCCACTTGGACAGAAGGGAGATTGAAAATGCTTCCATAACAAAGATATATTACAGACATTAAGAAGTGGTGAATGTGAGTTTCTTGTATGGATGCACATAAACAATAATGATTGACTTGAATGTCTCTCTTCATTAATGTCTGTTATAAGCAACTTAAAATGGGTGAATGCGAGTTTCTTGTCTGGATGCTCATAGACAACAAGTATCATTGACTTGCAGGCATCGTCATTATTGTTTGTTATAAGCTACTTAACTATGATGAGAAGCCAAACTTGTGGTCCTAGGAAACACCTCAAAATTAATGAGATCCCTTTCACCCACTTTGCATAATCGGATATTGTGGAGGTCGTGCTTGTCCCATTGTCGTCGCCATTTGTATTGTGTATCGGTGATCCTCTCTATACTGAAAGTTTGAAAGTTAATACAATTTAGGTTTCTGAGAGTATCCTTTTTAGTTACAAATCCTGACGTAACTATCTCGAAAAGACCGATCATCCTTAAACAGAATATTTTTTTGTCGTAGCTAATCTTAGGTTCAAGTTAGTACACTCTCTAGTGCCTCCTTATTTAGCCAACTCAAAAGTTATGCTTTCTCCTTTACTAGAGAAATTTAATAATAATATGATGGAAATTTTCAGTTCCGCTACCTCTCCATTGATCAGACTGGTGAACTTGACGGAGGAAGGCTATCCATTGCAGCTTGCCAGCTTGCATGACAAAAGATGCCTGACCAATCCGACCTGCAACCACAACTAGGATCGTGGCTTGGGAGTGGGACCCCTGAAGGATTCGATGACACTACAATTCTCAAATCAAAAACTTCTCAAGGGCATAATGGACTTAGCTTGATGAAGCTAAGTCCCCAGTGACTTCGATTCTTACATGTCCCCTATTCGCAATGTTTAAAAAGGCGAAAGACGTAAGCCTCGAATTTTTTCGAGGTGTTTTGGTAAAAAAATTAAAAAAAAAAAATCAGAATAAATACTATTATTGAATGTGTAATAATAATTGAACTAGATATACATAATAAATCACAATGTGTTAGAAAATATCTTATATGACAAGATTGAGGACTCTATCGAGCAATCTAACAATAAAATAGAAAGTCAAATTGCTCAAACACCCTTAATTCTTTAATATTCAAGATAATAATTAAAGTAACAACTAACAAGTAATAATAAACAATAAAATACGAAGATAGGACTAATATTGTCAAGATTAAAAAAAAAAACAATGATACAAATATATGAGAATGATAAAATACAAAGAAAAAAACATAGAAAAACATAGTAAAAGATACAAGATCATGATCCATACCTCTAAACTTGAAACAAATCTTTATCACTCACTTGTAGTTGGTACTAGTTAATCCACAAAGAAGAAGAATACAACTTCGGAATCAAAATCAGAAAAGATATGAGCAGTAGATCTTGATTTTGGGTTTTTGGAGACAAGGGGATTTCAAAACCTAAAGAGATTTAAAAGGGTTTATGAGGTTTCAATGGGTGAAAAAAGGGTCCATGGGGACGATTTACATATCAAACCCTTAGTGCTCCCCCCCCTCCCTCCCACACACACACACCAAACATTGGTTTGAACCCTTCCCTGTTCTATGTTACACGCCTGGTGCAAGAGGCATACGCCTCGAACGCCTTGAGGCGCGCCTCGGACAAAGGCGTACGCCTCTTGATGCAGAGGCATAGACTTTTTATATGTGGCTGCTGAGGCGTGTGCCTCCAGGCAGCACAAGACCGCCTCGCCTATGCGTAAGCCTCGAACGCATTTTAAACATTGCCTATTCGACTCCTTTTATAGGGTATAGAATGATCTCTTCCACATGGGTCTTCCCACCGTCATGTTATGATCTCCTCCTATGATCATGGTGGTTCTGCGATCTCAAAATTGTGGCATATTTCTCAAGGGTGTTCTACATAGAAGAGACTCAACGTTCCGTCATGTACAGAACGAGTGCAGCAGCCCTTCCAATCTTGGGGTAGGTTCTAGATTTGATGGGTGTGATAAGCGAGCGTGATCTCACCATATAATCCTTCATGCCCCACGATCTCTTGTGAATCTGTGATCGTGGTGGCCTTGCGATCTGGTCATGATCTTTTTCTCAAATAGCCTACCAGGAGAGCTAGCCTGGATCGGTTCTCGATAAGTCACGTAATTGGTAGCTGACACGACGACCGGGCCGATGCAGTCAAGATTTCGATTAGACGGGTACGTCTTGAGAATGCATAGTCCAAACATCCACGGAAGTCGGCCATTCCTTGATTCTCGATATGGAGTTGGCTGTGTCGCATGTCAACCACATGTCCTACTGGGATAGGTGCATTTTTACCGACCCACACCCCCATTCAAAAATATACACACTTATTGATGCACTCAAAATTGGGAATATGCTGCCAACTATTATGTTTTTAGAATCTGTCTGTGTCCATATCCATGCTTCCTAGTTCTCAAATAAACTCAATTGAAATATATCAGATCGTCCGAGGAATTTTGTTTTATGTACCAGCCTTGCCTTGAAAATCCATAGCTTTATATGTGAAAGACTATTTTGTACTTCATAGTTTTTGTTCCTGGGTTGCATTATTCATTTGAGATCTGGAAACATTAGTTTATTAAGTGTATGAAGGTTGTATTCATTACAGGTGGGAAAATGTTGGTTGGGCAAAGTTAAGGATCAGTTATACATTAGCTAGAGTCCTAGAACTCTATCTAAACTCTAATTTTTTGGTGCTTTTTCTTTCATGATTTGATCCAATTTTTTCATGTACCTTATGAGAAGGCAGAGAAAAGACTCAAACTTCTAACTCATCACTAGAACAAATTTGAGGTCACATGTTCAAACAATTTATTCCCGGAGCATGATTGTGCAAAATTTTAGATCTGGTGAAAACAGCTCTGTATTTGAACTTGTAGATGTTGACAAGTACTTGCTAATCTGCCCTTCTTTGCAGTGGTGAGAGAACATCTACTCAGGAATGGCCTAGTTTTCTTGAGATCAAGGGAAGAGTTAGACTAGATGCTTTTGAGAAATTTCTACAAGAGCTTCCTTTATCGCGAAGCCGTGCTATTATGGTATTTCCTGCTCCATTCCCTTGTAACTGTTAACATTTTTTTCTCTCCAAATAGCTCTTATCATTAATACAGGCTATTGTGTTCCCATGGTCCTATGCTAAATGATTTCAATTATTTATGAAATCTTCCAAGCTGACAACCATGCATGATATTGCATGTTTAAGAAATTGAAGGGACATAGTTGTTGTTATCGTTATGAAATCTTCAAGAATATTTTGAATTCCTAATGCAACCTACACGGTTGACTTCCACTTGATCGAGGCTATGAGGTGGGTCACCTCTTTTACTGGACAGAAACCCAAGGCAGACTTCTATTTGTCAGATACTCCTGTGTAACTTAATGGGTAGGTGGAGTCATAGTATCGAGTATCAGGAGATCATTGAAAATCAAAATCTAGCACGTACATAAAATTTCATATGAAACCTGCTGAGATTTTAACAAAAGAATGCATTTGTTTTCCTGATGTAATGTATTTGGTTTGTTGTTGTTTTGGTTAGCTTCTATTCTTTTATATACTTATTATGTTATACACTAGTGCATGCCCGTGCCGATTGGAATGAAGCGGGGGCCTTCGGTGCGACACCCCCCCAAGAGAGGGAGGGAGGGAGGGAGCTGCCTTAACATGTTATATAGATATATTCCTCGTAAATTCGGACAATTATTTATTGGATGTTTCTGGTATTTTCTCCCAAATCTAATTGTTTTTTTTTATTCTTGTGGTTATTGTTGATTCAAGCTCGTATTCGAATCATCAATACACTAGCAATTACCTGTGCTTCATAAAGTCATCGTACATACACTATAACATTAAAAACAACAATTACAACTGCTGCTGTTGTTACTAACTTCTTTTCATCAAATGATATCGGCTGTGGATCTGAACTCAAAAATGAGAACATTCAAAAAAAATAACAAATAAAATTTACAAACTACAGATGGAATTTATGAGCTATTGACTATTGTTAGCCGCAAATAGAATCGGCCTGTCTGTTGGCCATGAAGAGAATCGACTGACTGTTACCCTGATGTCAATCTTCCCATTAACATTCTTTGGTTATAATACTTGGCAGGTAAGGGTGCAGTAGCTACCCACCGACTCACCGAGTACATCAAGAAAATAGATTGGAAGTGTATATAAATATCAAGAAAAGAAATGATGGTTGTGAATATCTTGAAACCATACTTGTATACCACAGCAATTAATCTTACCATAGTTTAAACTATCGCTTTTCCTACAATAGTTCTCTTGCATTCAACATTCATAAATCTTCAAAATGCTGTATTTATTTTAGGTTAGGTCTTAGGATAACTTGTCCATCCAAGTGATGCTAGGCCTTGTCCTCCTTGTCCCCTCTACTTGAATTCGTGTTCCTCGCCTTGTAAGTTTTTTTTTCCAGTCGTTGAATTTGACCAAACCGTCTTAATTTTCAGTCCAAGTTCTTATTGTTAACTGGTGAAATTGCTCATTGAATTTTACAACTTTGCCCCCCCCCCCCCCTGAAGTTTAGCTCAAAAACACTTAACCCCCCTATAGTTCAAAAACTACATTTTACCCCCTTCAATTCAGTTTTGATCATATAAAAATTACCAAATGAGGAAATTAAGTAATTGACAAAAGGGGGTATTGTGCTAACATTTCAAACTTTAGGGAGCGATTTGGAACAAAATAAACTACAAGGAGGTTAAGTGTTTTTGAGATAAACTTCAGGGGGGCAAAGTGTAATTTACCCTTTTTATTATGTGATACTCGATTCTTATTTTTTGACATCTTCCCCTCGAAAGTAATTCCTTTAAAACTAGGGAAATTTGCGAAAAACCTCTACTGGACCATGCATTTCATTTCAGATTGGTTCTTCAACTTTTATTTTTGAGCAATTTGATGTACGTTTGCAGTTAGCCCTCTAACTTTTATCCTGAAAGTACCCTTGTCATTTGACTCTTTGGAAATTGATATGGCTATTTTTGGAATAAAAAGTTGACAGAGGGGGTAAATATAGACGGAACCTAGTTTAGGTTTCAAATTGTTTAAAGAAAAGTCGAGGGATCAATATGAAATGAGATGTATAGTTCAGGGTGGTTTTTTTCAATTACGCTTAAAACAATTGAAACTTTCGTCACACCATTCCCTCTCTGTCCAATTGACCCTATAGGATCTTGGTTCAACCTTTTCCCTCCACCTATTATCAATAAAATTTTCCTTATGCCAATATCCAGTCATATATATAACAACAGTGCTGTTCTTTTTCCACAGATATTGTATCTCAACAGATATGGAGCTTTAGACACATAAAATGTCCACAATCAACACGGTGTGCTCTCCCATAAGTATCTAAACCCCTGCCGCCTTCCATCTACCAAGTAAACCACCTTGATTTTTAGAAGTACTCTAGTATTCCCGGTAATTAAGCTGTATTCTCGTATTAGGTTTAAAATCCTCCTGCCTTCCGAATCAAGTTCCTTCAGATATCCATGGCGACGGTAAGGGATTTGGAAAACCAGAAAAGGATATGAAACACACCTTCGATCCATTGTAGTAGTTGCTAACTGAAAGCTGGCATTGTGAAAAATAAAATTTAACAGTTTTAACTTCAATTGGCAATGTTTTGGTAGGATATCTCAAATGAGGTCATGAGTGAAGGGAAGCTAGTGGTGAATTTTATGATGTGTAAACTTGCTGCTCCTGGTTGAGTAAGGAATTAATTATAAGGGTCTGTTCTTTTGGCAATACATAAATGGGATGTTTGCTTGAAACATTCATGGGTAAGGAAAATGATGTCTCAGGAAATTTTAAGGTTTTTGACATGAGGAACTGCTGTTTCGCTTAAGCCTCATCTAGAAGAGGGTATTACCGTCAATTACTATTTCTAATGTAATTTGATGGTTCAACATTCTAGTTAGCATAGAAACGCACGGAATGATATTATCATTCCCAAGTCCTTCATTGCACCAAAACAAATACTATTCATTAGTTTTAAAATTTGTAATTGGGAATATAAACGAACGGTCCCGGAATGATACCAAACATCCCCTAAATGCCCCATGTTCTTTTCTATTGGGAAAATTAGGATATTCGGTGTATCAAATAGATCGTTCGGACAAATAATGTTTAGTCCGTGGTGGCCAATCAGTGTCCTATCAATTTTGGTGGGACTCTATTGTGTCACCAAACTAGGAAAAAAAAAAAGAATCTTGGAAATCCATTTACCCAGTATACTGGATGAAAGAACATGTCATAAAGTGAGAGTACCCAGGTAAATCAATGTCCAATCTATTTTACTCCCCAAAAGAACGGACCCTAAAAGTAATAACTTGTCAACGGATATTAAAATTGTAAAAACTGCTAGTGGAAGCCCATGCCTGTCGTCCCTTGAACAGATGCCTTCAGGTTTGCAATATGGGTAATACTAGTATGTGTGTGTGTGTGTGTGTGTGTGTGTGTGTGTGTGTGTGTGTGTGTGAGAGAGAGAGAGAGAGAGAGAGAGAGAGAGAGAGAGAGAGAGAGAGAGAGAGAGAGCATTTCCATAGCTTGTCGTTGTTGGAAGTATCAAATGCCTTTTGAGTTATTCCCTCGTCAAAACCTGCAAGGAGTGCTACATTCATATCTATTGTTTTTTATTTGCAGATTGCCCAATTCTGTTGGAAGGAGGGGTCTCCCGACTCTGGCCGTTTGCACCTGATAGAGGTCTGTAAACCTTCGGCAACTTCTCGTGCTTGACGCTCGCAGCTCTCACTCTGAACTCAGATTTGTTTCCCCTTCCCCTATGTTTGCAGGCAGTGAATTCGTACATTGCGGACGAGAGAGTTGGATTCGCCGAGCCCACCCCGGGGGTCGAGCTTTACTTCTGCCCTCCCCACCCGAAAACCGCCGAGATACTTGAGACGCATCTCCCAAAGGAGCACAGCGAGGGTCTCCATTTGGCTGTTGATGGCCTCGTCGGCGTTATCGTATGGAGGCGGCCCCATGTAATTATCTCACCTAGGACGTCCCACAAGCAAAAAAAGCAGTTCAGTTCAAGAAAACAACAGTCTGTCAATCCCAAATCCACCTCTAGGTCTTCTGTGCCTCCTCCCCCGTCTAGCCTACCACCAACCAATGCCCAGCCCCCGCCTGAGGATGAGCTGATCGATGATGTCCCGCCTGGCTTCGGCCCAGGGGCCGGAAGGGATGATGACGATCTCCCCGAATTCCATTTTGCCCATGGCAGTTCCAAGGTTTCTGGACCTCTCACCTCTCAGACCCCAGGGGTGGGCGCGGCTCACCCGCGTGCCCCGCCGCCGGCCCGTCCGGTCGAGCAAATGAGGGAACTGATACACAGGTACGGGCAGGGCGGAAATGCGAGGAAACCGGCCCTCGAAATCCAGCCGTGGAATGATGATGAAGATGATATTCCAGAGTGGCAGCCCCGCCAAGAAAACCCGCCACAAATGCACCCTCCACCACTGCCGCCGCCTCCGCCGCTGCCTCCACAGTTGCATGGATACCAGCAACAGCAAGCTATGCAGCAGCCGTTCATGGCGAACCAGCATTTGGTGCTGATGCCACCCCAGCAGCAGCTTGTGCAGCTGCCGATCCCCCTGCAGCATCAGATGATGATGCCTGGCATGCCCAACGTGCACCCTGGCTGGCAGCCTGCCCCGTGGTGGCCCCCCGCACGTGGACCAACCGACGTCGTTTTGCCGATGATGAACGGCGTGATGCAGCCCTGTCATTTTGGTGGCCAGTCCGGTGACGGAGCGCAGGTTTACGGGACACAGCCACCCTTGCAGAATGGGATGGGTTGGATACCTGATACTTCTAGGAGTAGAGGGGTCTAAGCTGATGTAATAAGAACTAGAGCAGCAGCAGCGAGCGTCAGTCATGTAATTACAGTACTGGCATCTGTATCCTCTCACCAAACGGTTGGTGTAAAATTTGGAGAATGCAAAGATGTCATTGCATTTTTGTTTTTAGCTCGCCTTGTTGTAATTGATTTGGGTGACCAAAAAGTTTTTCGGGTCTCGGCCGCCAATTTTTTTTTTTTCTTTTTCGATTGATCGATCCCTTCATTTTCTTAGTTTGCATTGTTGTCTGTTCAGTAAACCCCGACAGAGTTCTCTCTTCAAAGGATAAAACAGTTATGTGGTTTGGATCAAAGGCGGTAATTGTGTCTCTTGGGTTTGCCTAATTTGTGGAGAGATGGGCTTCCCTAAAAAATAAGCGAGCCACCTTTTCGAACCAACTTCAAGGGACTCCCTATTGAGTTA
This sequence comes from Chamaelirium japonicum, assembly GCA_947650365.1. NCBI lineage: Eukaryota > Viridiplantae > Streptophyta > Magnoliopsida > Liliales > Melanthiaceae > Chamaelirium > Chamaelirium japonicum. The sequence goes on along the minus strand of OX393558.1, from coordinate 29,323,608 downwards.
TGTATTGTCTCCCTATTGGATGAATTCAACTAATGGAGGGACCCACCGGAGCAGAGCACACCTCCGCTCGGCACAAGTAGTGCGTGGGGTAGCAAAATCCTAAAGTAGCGAGTGGCTCATGGAGCCCGTTGGAATGTACTTTTTGGTTCCTATTGTAGGGAAGGAGGCAGTGGCTAGTAAAGACAAATGGAGATCATCACTCCATGGACTCACCATTCTCACAAGTCATTCAAGCTACTAAAGAGAAAGAAACCAGCAAGTAATATGAATAAAAACTTACACTACTTCACAACGTAATCAGATGTAAAATCTTTCTAAACCTAAGCCTGGATGGATGTGTGGGAGATACAGAATCTAAAGGATTTCGACCGCGAAAAGGAGCTGTTACGACGATGGCATTTTGACGAGGGCTTTCGATTTTCTAGGCCTTCCCCTAGTCACCGACGGTGTCGGAAAGATGTCCACGAGAGCATCAAACGACGATCCCGGCTCAATATCTGACACAGCTTCATCGGTGGTCGGCATCTCCCTCACCTGATTCAGAAGCCTGCTCAAATGCCATTGCACATAGTCGAACCGATCCTTCGTCACTGACGACTCCTGAACTATGATCGAGGCAAGGGAGCGCAGCGCCTGAGAGCGGAACTTGAAGCCACTGCTCTTGGGGAACAGAGAGCTCTCGCGCCGCCACCGAGTCATCAGGTATTTCTCTGGGAGGAGGAAGCAGTTCTGCAGCGCGAGCACCCGAAGGGCGTGCCTGCACAGTATCCCAGAGGACTCGAATCCTTTGCAACTGCAGTTGACCTCTTCGTTCGCCGGCACACAGCTCACTATATGCCCTCCGTCGGGATTCATGTGGTGTCGCACCAGATAGCTCTCCCTCGCCGTCTCATATACCGCATACTGCGCCGACGACATTATTTCCTTCTGAAACATCTCGAACGCGTGGTGCGTGAGGATCGTCGACGCATGTTCTTCGATGGGCATGCAGGTTTTAATCTTGACCTCCTGCTGGTTTTGTTGTGATGTTGCTTCTTCTCCTGCTTGATTTTGGAAATCGACGGCAACGCCCACCTAGTCGAGTAACAGAAACCAAATTGTTTTTCGATAAATTGGGTAAAATTTTTTAAAAAAAATTACAAAAACGATCAAGTGATGATCCCCCAACTACCTACCTGCTCAACGAAATCCTTCAGCCGTGTTTGCGAGTTCAAGAATCCGTCGAAGAATGATTTCATCGACATTTGATGGCCAGCCGTCAGTAATCCACCGAAAAACCAACCTCGCAGGTATGGTTGTGCCCAATAGGATCTATGGTGATAGAGCAGGGATATATGCCTATCTGAGCTGAGCATAAATTCAGTAATCAACTGATCTAATTGATGCTCGAATTCCTCGACTGTCTCAGATTCATAAATTTTTTTGAACTCGGTCTTAAACTTCTCGAATTGAGAACCAAGGCAGGCAGAAAACCAGCATGGTAACTTAGGCATGACATGCCATGTAGAGAATGCATGCTTTATGTTTGGTAACTCACTTGATATCGCATCTTTAAGCCCGATATGTATATCAGTCAGAATCGTTTGCGGGAGCTTTCCATCCATCAGGCGGACAAATGACTAATGGAAGAAAGAACAAAACAAGTATCAGCAGACATAGAACAATGTTATGGGGCACATTATACAGTGAGAAATGAGAATTAACATAAAAAAAAAGAAAAAAAAAAATGAAAATCAGCGAGGGACCATGGTGAAACAGACGAACCTGCAAAGCCCATCTAAATGAATCGGGCTTTTCATCGAGCAAGAGAACACAACCGAAAAATATGGTATGCCCATGATTGTCGATGCCAAACCACACTCCAACAGGCCTATCGTACGCATACAAATGGTATGTTGTGTCGAAGACCACCACATCCCCGAACACGTTGTACGCCCGAATCGAGCCCGCGTATGACCAAGCAACATGCTCGAGCTTATTGTTCTCTTCCAATGTAAACTCATAACGGAAATCCGGGTTCTTTTCTTTCATAGATTTGCAAGCCTTGAGAAGTTCCGATCCCTCGTTCTCTCGATTAATGCACTTGGAGGCCTGAAGGAAATTCTTCAGATCCTTCTCTGTGAATGTCAGCTGACCTGGCCCCAACCCCTTCTCCATTTCAAGAGCCCTCATTATGAGATCCATGGTGCAACCACCCTTTGAAAGAGCTAGAACGCGCTCGCGGTCGGCCGCTGATATGTAGCGATAAGAAGGGAGGTATTGTATTTCGTCGCTATCCATCAACTCGTGGTTATGGACATTACTAAAATTAACAACCATCCATCGAGTTATGCCTAACGGCGATACATTCTTCTTTATCACCATTTGTGCCTCGCATTTGCAGCGTGCCGACTTCTTATTTCTCCGGCGCTTCGCTTCTTCCGATTTCCTCGGCAGAGGTTGGCCGGCACGGTGGCAGACGAGTTCCCGCTTATGAACTCCCAACGGGTGCTCTGCGTTCCCCTTCGATCGCTCCCGCCTGACCGAGAAGCCATTGTTCCGAGCAAAGCTGGTGTAGTACTCCAGTGCCTCATCATCACTATGGAAATACTGTCCTACGAATGGCGAGGCGACGACCTTATTGACCTCTGAAGAAGCTTGGGCTGCTACCAACATATTAGGACCATCAGGTCCAACGGGTTCGACCGATGCATCCTCCTCGTCTCCTTCGACGGTGATAAAGCATTGGTCGTCCCCACACGGGCATCGCCGCCTTTGACCCAGGCTACCGTTGTTCTTCGACGAGGTTCTTGTCATTCTGATTCCCTTCTGCTCAAAACCCGGTTCTTATGTTCAACAAACAAGCCCTAATTCCTGATCAGCAGATTGAGAAGAAGAATTGAGTTCAACTACAATGATTCATGAACTTGGTGTATGGCTCCAGAATCGTGTATTGTGTTCTTTTATACGGCCGAATCAAACAGTGGGTGGATTTTTTTTTTAACAAGAACCCATTACTTAAAATCACACAAATTACCCAAAAGACAGCATTTTTCTCTCCAAGAACTAAACCCTAGCTATGGATCATAGGATCAAAAATACACTGAAAAGTTCATCGTTTTGATCAGTATCTGTTCTGCAATCTAACAGTGCTTGATGACCTTTCATCTACAGATGAAAAGAAAACCCTAACAGATCGGATTTGGGGATTGAGCGAAGAAAACAAGTCGGCGGTGCAGATTGAATAAAAAAAAACAGGAAAAACAATTCGAATTTCGAAAGATGCTGCCTTTGAACTAAGGGCTTTGGAGGCGTTACCTGAGATGCAGACTCTTAGGGTTAGGGTTTGGGATCTCCTCGGAGGGTCGAGCTGAGCGACGGGAAAGCACTCCCCGCCGGCGAATCAGGGGTGGTGGGAATTACAACCGCCGGCGGGTTGATAATCCAACCCTTGCGCTGTGTGTGAATCTTCACGGCGCATGAAACAGGGGTGGGAGGGGAGGACGGTGAGGGGCGCAGAAACAGGGGTGGAAATATCCCCAGAAGCTTTCTAGGGGTGGTGCAGCGAGTGAGCGGAATTACGGAGGGTACACGGTACACTCCACTCTGATGGTCCACTGGAGATCGATGGGTACACTGATCAGACGGTTGGGAGACCATAATCGAGCTCCATCTTTGATCACAAGTTTTATTATTTTGGAGCAAGCTCGATCAAACGTTTCAAAACTGGGCTCACCCGATCCCCGCCTAAGAGTGTAAAATATGTAAATAATAATTTTTTTTTTTCAGGCAAATTGGTCTACCTTCTCGCTGATCATATTTAACGATAAGGACAGAAAAAGAGATGCATTAGCGTTGGATCCTGTCGTTCGGAAAATGTCCAGGGATTGTTACTCTTTGCTATAGTAAAATCACTTTGTTACAGTAAAATCATCGTAGCAGTCACTGTATCTGCTATAGTAAATTCATTGTAGCAAAAAGTAACATTATATAAAGTACTGTAGTTAAAAAGTAAATTTTGCAGGTTGTTAATTTTCGATGTGATTTTAGAGTTATGTGCAGCTTTGTTATTTAAAGGGGAGAGAAAGTCAACGAGGCACTTCCTGTAAATGTATCGTTTTGGAAGGGACCTGGTGCAAAATCATTTTGTTGTTTCACCAAACAGATCTCTTGCTAGGAACACAACACTGTTACACTAAAACTCCCTTTTTTTCTTTTCCTCCAAAGGACCATAGCAGTCGGTATATCACCTGTTAGTGCAATAGGCATCAGATAGATTAGGATTCAAAACTTTGCTCACTCGCGAGAGAAATTTCACTCTTAGATTTCCCTGTAGGATAGGCACCCCAACACGACATAGAAAAAACTGTAAGGTTGAACCTACGACCCTGGGATGCAACGATAGTTGTAATTAATATTTTCCTGCTCCATGATCTCGTTCTTCTTTTTTTCTTTTTATTTCTTTTTTTTTTGGAAAATCTATCGTTGTCACTTCTGAGAAGAGTTAAGGAGTGAATCCCTACTAAATTACCTATTTGATTATATGAAGGTGGGACTCGATTCCAGGTCCTGGTATGATCACCATGAAACTTTACCAATTAAGCTAGTTGGCATCGTCGTAATATATTATTTTCTACTCGGGACATACCTATCCGTTTAGATCGCCTATTAGTGTCCAAGCACAAGAGAGGCCATGGCTCAAAACCTAAATATATTTTACATAAGGCCAGCCTTGAATACGCCCACATAAGCACCACATGATTATACTCCATAGAGACGTAGGACAAACTCGGGATTCGATCATATGCCCTCCTGAGAGAGAATCAACGAATTTATCGTTGTTGTCAACCGCAGTTGCTATCCTTGTAATTGATTATATTACTAATCGAAGCAAGCGCATAATGCGAAAGCTCACACATATACTAACGCTAAAATTAAAAGAGGGAAAAGTTAAAGATGTCCTAATTGTATTTGGAAGCTTAGTGGAGTACGGAAAATGCTTCCCTTTTTTTTCATCATTAAAATTCTTCTTTGTTGAAGAAAATCCACTTTTTACAATTGATGCAATTTATCTTCCATTCTACCTATTCATTAAATGTCGAGGAGAGCTTTTTTTCAACTCTCTCTCTCTCTCTCTCTCTCTCTCTCTCTCTCTCTCTCTCATCAAGTTGTGTTCTTTTCTTGAGACTCTCAACTCCTAGAAATTGGGCCATTTCTCACATTCTTTCGACCACCAAGTACTGTGGGATTCACAAACCTCCACACACCTGGTTTTGTATGAAAGTACATGCTTTCACCAAGAGATTTCATGTCTAAACTACATCATTTAATAATCCCACTATACCTCGCCCATCCTCATGGTGAAACCATATACCTGTATACAAAACCAGGAGTGGAAATGTTTGTAAATCCCAAGTTTCTTGGTGCTCTAATGGAGACAATATGGGAATGGACCCAATTCCTAGGAATTGAAAGTCCCAGAAAAATAAAAACACAGCCATAAACAGGTGAAGAGGGAAAAACTTAACAACCAATTCCTGTCTCCCATGTCGTAGAGGTTCCCTGTTTGACTCTCGGTATGGACACCGTGGAGCAAACTTTTCCTCAAGGCCGTTGTGTCTTGTTTGCGCATGCGAATCCAGACCGTTGATGTCATGTTCACGGGATTATGATAATAATAAATAGCAGCTATTGACTGCCTCCCCCTGTTTCAATCTTCGGACCTTGTTGAGCCATTGCTCTAGCGCCCAGTCCACACACACACACACACACACACACACACACACACACACACACACACACACACACACACACACACACACACACACACACACACACACACACACACACACATATATATATATATATATATATATATATATATAGAGGAAACGGGAAATGAGCTGCCAGCCTATTTCGACAGAATGAGCAGCCACCCATTTGATGGCCCTAGGACTCTTAGAATGTGCTGATTTTTTGTGAGCATAAGTACCTTATCTTAGATAGAACACCCACAAAAAATCAGCACAATCTAAAAGTCCTAAGGGCATCAAATGTTAGATGTTTTATCGAGCGTTCGTTGTCACCGTTAATCTGAAATATTACATTTGATGCCCCTGCAAGTTTTAGAATTTGCTGAATTTTTGTGGGTGTTCTATCTAAGGTAAGGTGCATATGCTCACAAAAAATCAGCACATTCTAAGACTTCTAGGGGCATCAAATGGGTGGCTGCTCATTTCGTAGAAATAGGCTGCCAGCCTATACCCCGTATCCTCTCTCTCTCTCTCTCTCTCTCTCTCTCTCTCTCTCTCTCTCTATATATATATATATATATATATATATATATATATATATATATATATATATATATATATATATATATATATATATATATATATATATATATATATATATATATATATATATATATATATATATATATATATATATATATATATATATGGGGAGGGATACTCTTACTCATGGCCTCTTACTCATATAGTTATCTATGATCCGGGCCGTCCATTAGATCCCGACGTACGATTCGGATTAGATAGGGAGTTAAAGCAATGATGTCCGCACTAAATGCCCGTATTAAAAGCCTGTATTAAAAGCCCGCATTTAATGCGAAAACCATTGCTTTAACTCCCTATCTAATCCGAACCGTATATCGGGATCTAATGGACGGCCCGGATCATAGGTAACTATATGAGTAAGAGGCCATGAGTAAGAGTATCCCTCCCCTATATATATATATATATATATATATATAGGGGAGGGATACTCTTACTCATGGCCTCTTACTCATATAGTTACGTTGAGCTGTGAGCTGCTGTAGGAGAAAATGAGCTGCGGGTATTTTGGCCCCCCTAGAAGTTTTGGAATTTGATAAAATTTGGTGAGGGTGTTGTCTATGGTAAGATGATCATCCTCACCAATTTTCATCAAATTCCAAAACTTCTAGGGGGGGTCAAATAGTCAAAGCAAAATCTGCAGATTTTAACGGTGACTGCGGACGACAGATTTTGCTTCGACCATTTGACCCCCCTAGAAGTTTTGGAATTTGATGAAAATTCGTGAGGATAATCATATTGCCCTAGACAACACCGTCACCAAACTTCATCAAATTCCAAAACTCCTACGGGGGTCAAAATACCCGCAGCTCACAGCTCACTGTAACATTCCTCTCTCTCTCTCTCTCTCTCTCTCTCTTTATATATATATATATATATATATATATATATATATATATATATATATATATATATATATATATATATATGGGAATGCTTAAATGCGGTCTGCGGTCCATGCGATCTGCGTCCACAGCCGTCCGATGCACCCCGCCGCGTGCATCAGATGCACGGTGTGGTGCATCGGACGACTGCGGACGCGGACCACATTTAAGCATCCCCCTATATATATATATATATATATATATATATATATATATATATATATATATATATATATATATATATATATATATATATATATATATATATATATATATATATATATATATATATATATATATATATATCTGATGCACGCAACGGTGCATACGATGCATGCAGCACATGTATCAGATGACTACGATACAGTGCCGCACGTACCGCATGCCACATTATAGTATGCCCATATATATATATATATATATATATATATATATATATATATATATATATATATATATATATATATATATATATATATATATATATATATATATATATATATATATATATATATATATATATATATATATATATATATATATATATATATATATATATATATATATATATATATATATATATATATATATATATATATATATATATATAAAGCAGTGCCGACAGCTTTATTTACTTGATTTAAGTAAATAATAAACAATAAAGCAGTGCCGACAGCTCTGTAATATTGATTTTTGAAAACTTTTCTGGGTCGGACCTATAATCTGCCCATAGGTCTACAATGCCCTTTGTTTGCTTTTAAAATCATATAAGATTTTAAAAGGGGGACTTAGTGAGAGGTCCCTAACCAAGAGATCATTTTAAGGGGAAGGACAACAACAAGATGGTGTTGCACCAGGTCCCTCCAAACCTTGTGCCCCCCCCCCCCCCCCCCCCCCCCCCACCCCCCGCCGCCCTCCCTCGCCGCCGTCGCCGGACCTAACTGAACCCCCCACCACCCTCCCCCCCGCCGCCGCTGAACCTAACCGAAACCCCCCCCCCCCCTCCCCCGCCACCACCGGACCTAACCAAACCCCCCTCCCCCCGGCCGACTGGACCTAATCTACAAGCCATAGGATGAACCCTAGACCTAGGGAGTTCAGTCAAACCACCTCGTCGTCGTCGACTCCTCTGCTGCTCGCCGTTGCCGTCTTCGCCACCCCGGAGCTGCTCTCCGGGGGTCATCGAGGTCGGGGGGGGGGGGGGATTCGAGATCGGGGTCGTCGAGGTCAAGATCGCCGGAGCCGGTGTCGAGGTCGGGGCCGCCAGAGCTGTGGGAGAAAAAGGTCGAGGTCTGGTTTACTGTTGGGACCTTAGGCAAAATGAAAGTTCGGGAGGTCCTGTAGGTGGGATGGATATGTTTCCAGGGACCTTAGGCACATTAGCCCGTTTTAAAATCCGATAAGTATCTAGGTTGTGCTCATTTTATTGAAGGATCGATAGGGACAACATCAAAACCCAATGCCCAAAGGAAGAAGAGCAGTCAAAAATCTGAAACCTTTGAGGGGAAAAAAAAATGATTTTTGTATTTGCTTCAAATTTTTCAACTCAAATACTTATCGGATTTTAAAAAGAAGAACCGTGCCAGATTGGCCAACTTTGCATTGGAAAGCTTATTATTTGGTATCCTGTTCAGAACTTCAACATGGTAGCCCATTTCACTTTTTATTGTCCGAACTCATTAACATAACATAATGAATCAGCTATGTATGTTTTTTTGAGTTGTAATCTCTGATATTTTAATTGTTATGGAGCACAGTGGATGTGTCTTTTTTATTGGTATCTTGGATTTATTACTCTTTGAGTTCAGATTTAGGTAAGGAATATGATGATGTATTTATTTCGGCTGACATACATTTTAGTATGTTGCTCATGCGAGCTTGCTCCAAACAAATATGGACATCTACATCGAATGTCGAACGTAGGCGCCTCCACAGATTGTTGTCATCCTCGAAATATTATCACATTCCTCAAAATATTATTATCACTTTTAAATTATTATTCACCCTTAAAATATTGCCTCCTTTCTTAAAATTGTCACGCCCTTAAAATTTTTTTTGCCACCCTCAAGATCTTTTGCGTGCCGATAGGCACGAGCATTACTAGTATATATGATGGCTGTTACGGTGCGACGTGCAGTGTCGCACCACAGCCGTCTGATGTACCGCTTCGCATTTTATCATTTATATAACAAGGGACGTGGGTTTTGTGCTTACTAGACAAAACGGAACAAAAAAGCTGATTAGGACAAGCTGACTGGACAAAAATGAACCGAAAAGATTTAACCATTCATTCAATAATCAACGCACAAACTCTCCTTGGTTTCAAATCCCAACTCATTTAAACTGCACTAAACCCCTAAAATCCCGGCCCATTGACATTGCATTAATCCTGACCGTTTATTTCGTGATCGTTGTTCGCATTAACAGCTATAAACCCGCCTGCTGAAATTTCAACCGCCCCAAACCATCGGGTCGATCTCGAGGAATCCGTTCGAACAGAGACAACTGTGATTGATCGATTATAAGGGGAGGAGGAGTTGGTCGCGCCAAAGGCGCCCGTTTCGTGTCAATCGGCACGGGCGGGGAAATGGTGTCCCCTATGAATGCAGGTGTTGTCGTCGAAAGTGTTTTGTTGTCGAACACGTTCAGGTGTGTTGCCGCTGAAGGCAGCCCACTGCAGTGCCGACAGGCACAGGCATGCACTAGTATATATATATGGGAAAGGATTTGGTGAACTTGAGTTCACAAATAAATGATGAAACATAGATTATATTGCGCCATGTGTCCACTGGAAAAACATAAAGCAAGTAAGAGGAGATAAGCATTTAAGAAGATTGAACACTGAAAAGACATGAAGCAAAAAGTAAAAGAGAGTTAAATACTTTCTCAGGACACATGACAGTTTCTCCATTCGAGTTTACCATTTGAAAAAACTTGAAAACTTTATATTCAGTCCCGTATTGAAAATGAACAAATCAATCATTGTTCATACATCTTCCAAGACTAAAGCAATATTGCAACGCACGCCATCCCTTCCAAAAGATTCCCAATTGGACAATTCTCATGGAAACACAACTCTGATCAATCTGCATTGAAAACATAAAAGCATAGTAAAATGCTTAAGCTCGTATATGTCTCCTAGAGCAAATCACAAACACAATCATCCTCATCATCATCATGAACATCTCAAAACCTTACAAGCTTGGAAATCGAACAAGGACAATGTATTCTCGATTTTAAACCAAAAGCACTTCGCAACTCAGGAAATGCCATCAGTTACTTGACCTTCTGCAGAAAGCAAACTCACGACTGACATTCCTTACAATTCACAATGCTCAGAACCGAGCTGTTTGCAGGCAAGATCGATTTCTTCTTCAGTCATCTCGATCGTCTGATCACTGTCAAACCCCGGATCATCGGACATATTCTTCACTCCTTTGCCTTTGACATCACCGTCTGTTTTGCACCTCTTGTTTACTGCAGAATTATCCAATCCGTAAAACTCGCTTTCGTAGATCTTTTTGCACATGGCAGCAAGTTCAGAGAGCTCTTTCTTTGAGAGCGATACCCTTTTATTTCTACCATCAACATCGGCCAACTCTTTGACAACTTGAGGGACGAACTTCCACTGCTCAATCACAACACGGATATCCTAAAACAAGTTTTATTGCAATCAGAAAGTGTCGCAACAGAAAAAAAAAACACACGAAGAGCTATAATGAAGACGTAGAATCAAGTTACGAAGTGCCATAAGAGAATTTTATGAAGAAAAACCTATATTTTGCATCAATCGTCAGCATCCATAAAGTGAAAGAAGTTTCGATTGAGCTTGTGATGATATCATCCATGAAACTTTGGAGCCTTCCTACCTTGATCTTATCTTCAAATATTTGTGAGTGTGTTTTGGTTGTCACTTGACAGTGCCTTTATGAGAAGATAGGACCGTATGTTAGTTCATAGAATTGCCCGTGAACATTGCAGTGGAGGGTTGACTGATGGAGTTCGGAGCCCTTGCTTGGGATGATAGGATATGTGGATTCAAGATCCTACAGAGCAATGTTAGGCAACACTACCAATGAAGACAGATTGATTAAGTCTGACACTACGTTGGTAAGATTGCCTAGGACTGATAACTCTCATAGTGCACTTTACACCAGGACGTGGTCCCATCGACATAGGTCAAACAATGTAAAAAATAATGTACCTTCTTTGTGATTTCATTTAGTGTTAAACCATTCAACCCTTGTATCTACAGTATATGAATTCTGGGTTGCTTAAGCTAATACGAACTTATTTCTGAGTTTATGGTGGATGGTTTATCTTATATTGGCATGTGAAAATTCTGAATGTATCCGAGTTCATGTATCTTTGATTTCTTCTACGACTGGTATAGTATGCAAATAACTTTGTCCCACTATGATTGAACTTTTATATGTGTTGTGATTACTGATTAGATCTAGGCTCTCAATTTGCCATAGTTCTCTCCCTCTCCCTCTCCCTCTCCTTACTCATGAGGATTTCTGTGGTATTCATATCGTCCTTAATTGGTACCAGAGCATTTCAGTTAAATTCTCAATATCTAGTGGTTTACTAAGATGGGTCTATTCTACCCAAACAAAAAAGTTCCCTCACTTATTTTGTGCTGGACAATACTCGAGCAAAAAGAAATCTTAGTTACCTTTTATTGATGCTTTCTGCACTCCAATATCAATAAGATAGAAAAAAAGATACTCACTTGGTTTTGCCCGAGAGATTCTATTGCATCTTCCAGACAAGTGATAATTCCTTCTGCAGCTATAGTTTTCAGTTTGTTTGTCTCTGGCTATCAATACAAAAGGCAAAGAAGAGAGATGTTCAAATTGTAGCTAAAAGGTATAAGTTCAATGCATTAATCACATCCTAAAATTCAATGAATTTGTTTTATCACAACGTACATATGACAATAATATTACCAGAATTTTGATGAGATCACTTACTTCTATTACAGAGAAAGGTAAAACAACTGTCATAGTAGAAAATGAGGTACTCGAATGACAGTTCCACCAACTTGCTCTTTTTTGTTACCATTGATGCCTTAATATTGATGTGGGTGGTTTGATTTGAGATAAAAATGCATGAAGGACAAATGCTGCTAGATATTCCAGAACAAAATAGTTACGTGCATCTCCTCAAACCAGATTGCAGAAATTGGAATTACGCTAAAATGTTTATTTCATGGCAATAAAATTTGCTTGGCGAACATTCGCAAATGAAAAAACAAGTAAAGCATTTTTCATGCAAGTATTGCCTAAATAAATGATTAAAACAATTCTAACATGTGAACACTCCTCATCTATTAGTCAATTGACTAATCACGAGATTACTATCAACATCAAATTTTATGTTGCTGAAAGAATAAATCAATTAGGCATTGCTCGGTCCTATAAGAAGGTGCAAATGACAAATATCACATAGAACTTAGAAACATGGTTTTAAAACTCGGCCAATACAAGTGGGTATCGGCCACTCGGGATCTGTGCCCTCATCAAACTCTTCATGCAGGTAAACCTCATTATCTCTTGGGATGAAATCATGAAAGATCTCTCTCTAGATGATCTCCTAGGAGGTGCAGGTTGACCTACTAGGCTACTAGCTCATCAGTAGGTATTACAACTTGCTCAAGTACCGCAACATACTCCTCCGCGGTTGTAACACCATCTGTGTAAGATATTGATAACCTCAAGACAATGGCTGGCAATTTGGTTTGTTGGTCATCATCGATAACCTCTTTGAAAAATGTCTTTTTGGCTCTCACTGAATTCAGGCATCTTCAAAAAATCTGGCATGGCTGGTTTCAGCTGTCTGCATGGACCTGGAAGGACAATAGAACCTGAATCTTTTAGATCTCTCTGGATATCCAATAAACCGACAACTGACTATCTTGGGATCAAACTTGCATATATCTGAGTTGTAAAATTTTGCGTCCGCTCGACAATCCCAGACTCGTAAATGATTGGAGTTTGGTTTTCTTCCAGTCCATGGTTTGAAAGGGAGTTTTTGATACTGTTTTACTTGGACCATGTTTCTTAATATATATTGTCGTTTTTAATGCTTCTCCCTAAAAACTTTCAAGCAAGTCTGAATGAGAGAGCATACTGCGAACATCAGTTTGGTATGTTCGGTCCTGCCTTTCAACTACCCTATTCTGCTGCGGTGTACCCGGAGTCATGTATTGCAGTACAATGCCTTATTCCCACATATATTCTACGAAATCCCCATGATTCACTCCGTCCTGATCGATTCTGCCATAGTATACTCTCCTCGATCCAAACAGGCATACTTAGTCTTCCTATCTAATTGAGATGTTATCCAATCATTAGATATTGTGTCGTGCCCTCCTAGGTTTCTAGATTCCATCCCAAGATAGAGATATCTTGTAATTAATGCATGAGTCCTTTTTCGCTACATAGAAGGTGAACTGGTCTTGGTGATGACCAATCCCTTTCAACAGATGCAAGTACACTTGTTCATTGAAAACAATCTTTATACATGCAAGTGGTATAGCGATCAACAACTCTTTTATTGCCACCTTGATAATCATACTAATGTGATTCTTCATGAAGTCTTCATTTGGAACAACTTCATCAAGGGTTTACCTTCGTCCTTTTCTTCATCTCGAGAATACCCATTATGAATAACATCATTACGAACACTTTCATTGTTATCTTAGACTTGGCCCACAACTCTGGCTCTAGTAGAAATATTGGTGTTCAATCTTTGACACTTCCACATGAACCTCAATGGTTGGATCAAACTCATGTGTTACTTGTTCAACATGCTGGAGTTGTGGAATTATATATTTTGTAATTTTTTGGGGAGATAAGCCAAATATGGGAGAGGTGGTTTGAGACTGCTTTTTTAAAAATATAATGCCCTTGACTTTTGGCTTCAATGGCATACAAAGAAGGAATTTTAGATTTGCAGAATTCCCATTTAGTTCAACTTTCTTCTCGTGTCTTCTTTAACCTTCATTGGCTTTAAGTTCAACGGTGACATATTTGCTTTCCTCTCTATCATAATGAACATCTTGATTAGGGATTCATGGTCGATCGAATAATAGGTGTGTTGGAATCGCATCACACCAAACATCATCCGCATACATGCCGTTTTGAAGAAAACTAGGCATCACTTTGTGGTAGTGACGGCAATTTTCTCTCATGCAACATATATGGATGCAGTAGTAACTCTACTGATAACTTTAACTTGTTAACCACAACTTCTCCACCTAAATTTATGCCCATTCAACTGTCAATAATCATGTTGCATAGTTCCTCACCACATCTAATGCTTATATGGATCATAGGGACTCCTCAAGATGTGCAACAACTTGATACATAGGTTTTTATGCTCTCAACTTCAATTTTCACACACATTGTGGTATAGTTTCTCAAAGTCGATGCACAATAACTCCATCTCATGGTCCCTTTTACAATTTCCATGAGTTGGAGAGATTCAGCATATAATTCATTTTCTAAATATCGTTTCACAATGGTGGATTGTCTGAATACTAGCCAAGGAAGGATCAATCATTGGACTCTACTTTGTGAAATTAGGGGGTTGCCTATCTTCGACAAACCTAGCACAGGAGTTCATTTTGGACATGTTAAGTTAGTTGTTCAGGCGAATTGACTCTACTTCCCTACTTGGATGGGGTGAGCCAAACTAGAGCATGAATCATATCCAACCATTGTGCTGCCTTATTATCCTAGACACTAGTAAACTTGAGCTTCTGAGCTTGATTATTATACACCTGTAGCTATTTCATTAACTTTATTAGATTTCTAAGTAATGTTTAATATACTGATATCGGTACCGGAATTGATCGGCTACGGACCGATACATATTGATGATATGGCTCGGTATCAGCCTATTTTAAAAGAAAAAATTATTGCAAAAAATCAAGAAAAATAAGCTAAACAATATTTGAAATTATATTTAGAAGGTAGCCTTTATGAGCTTGAATGCTTTTGAGGTTGCGACGCCTCACTCCTCGGAGAGTCGGAGACCCTGAGGACGCTTCTTCCTTCTCTCTTACAAAATATTTTTCCAATGAATTTAGCCAATCGATTGCCAACCAATTTACCAATGGGTGCTTCTTCCTTTTCTCTTGCTTGATTCCTCACCAAAGTATAAACCCAACTCACACTCACACTCCTTCACACTTCACAAACCCTCCTCATGACCCTCACACTTCTTCACAAATCACAAATTACAGCACTTCACCCCTCACACATTGAAGGAATGATGAGATTTCTATGAATAAACACAAACTCAAACCCCTTATATAGGCTCAAATTGATACCCTCTCCACTATGCACATCTGTGCACACCCCACAGATGTGGACATGGTGGTTGGGGGGGAAAGCCAAAAAAAAAACCCTAAAGAAAACGTTGCGCCCCAAATGGCTAGCCATGATTCCTTCTACTATGACCCGCACCAAGTCGTACAGGCCGTATCAGCCGATACCTGACTGACTCGGTCAGTAAGGACCGATACGGATATGGTTTCAGTTTCAGGGGTGATATCAGTGCGGCTTGGACAAAACCTGATTTGTACTGGCTGCCAACTACTATGCAATGCCCATTAATTTTCTTCTTTAAAGCTTTTACATGCAAATTTCCCATGCAATGGGAGACTGATAGTTTTCCTAGTGTGTTTGTGAGCCTTAAGAAGTCAGTTTTGTTGACATCTGGGGCCAAAGTAACTTGTTGTATAACATTTGAGCATTTTATACTCCTAATACCCTTTTCTATTAGCTTTCACGGAATACAAAATCTTTGAATAAAATAGGTTGATTAAATGTATTAATAGAAGATAGATAGACAACTGACCTTTTCTTCTTCACTTTCCAACCATGACATTGTCTTGCTCAAAATCATTGAATACCAATGAATTGTTCTATGATATTAAAGGAAGACTGGTAGACAACTCACCTTCTCTTCTTGACTCTCCAGCCATGACATTGTTTTGCTCAAATCATCGATAGCCCACCCTTTAATCTTTGAAGGAGAGAAATGATCTTTACCGTAATTAGAAAGTTTTCCCTGCATGAGCACCACAAGAAATTTTAAAGCATAAATAGGTTGTTGGAGAAACATGTCATAAGAGTAGAAACTACCAGATGTTCATCTCACAGGTTTTAGGCTGTCCAAATTGCAAAAGAAAAAGAGAACATCTAAGTAGTCCATGAGAAGTGAAATAGGGAAAATGCATACAATTTACATGTGCAAATTAGGACAAATTGAAGTGCTTTAAATTCCTGAAAGTTTAAGAATTTCTCAGATTTTGATAGTAAAAAATACACTCTGAATTATCAAGCATCTTAAGATGCTAAGGAATCAGTATGCAGACTATTAGAAGAAGTGTTCAATCATAGCCATGGGTTTATGGTGTTAGTTACATTTTGGCATTAAAGCATGAATATTCTATGTAATTTTTAATGAAAAATTACGGATAGACATTAGATGCTAATATGTTGGTGATACTTAAGATCCCTATACTAAAAATCTCATATGAGTTGCTTTGGGCAAATCCACGAGAACTCTTATGAAAAATCTTGACAGGCTTCCCGAAACTTGTCTTGTGAAAATAATAAGCATGATAGATTTAGTTTCTACATGTCATGAGTGCATATCCATCAATATGAGAAGTCTGTACATCCCTAGTGTGGTCCCATATGCTTTAATGAGCCTTAACTCTGTGGTCTGAGTGTGTATCGATCACAAAAGTGGTTTCTTTGGTGTGCTTCGATCAATGTTATCAAAACCCCATATGCAATGTGTACAGTTATGGACCAAATCACATAAACTGTTATGTGATGGCATGTGTGATTTTCTTTTTTCTTTTTTGTTTGAAGCCCCGAAAACTCCAAAACCCCCAGAAAAACACCAATAATCATGCGCAAAAGAAAAAAAAACTTTTGTCAGTTTCATACTAAGTAATTGATAGCATAATACATACAAATCAACTCAATTAATTCCATGAAAAAAATTTTGTGTGGTTTTTCCAAATTTTTTTAGTCTGGCTATGTGCATATTATGACACCCTTTCTGATTCGACATAAAAAATACCGCCCATTTTCTTCTGCACTAAAGAGGCATCAGAATTCAGATGGCATCTTCACCTTCTTTAGTTGGCTAAGAGGCAATAATATGCCTCACAACATTGTCAGGTCATTATTGACAACATCTTGGATACCAACAATGTTTTTTGTTCTTTGGCATCTAATATCTAATTTGTTCTTCTCTATTAAGATAAAAAAGGGTTGTAGGTACCAAAAAACAAGAAGCACTAGTAATATCCAAGACTTCAAGAGTCAATAAAGGTCTCACAATATTACTGGATATGATATTGACTCTTAGCTATACTAAAAAAAAGGCGGAAACTTCATCTGAATCCTGATGTCCACTTATTAAAGAAGAAAATTGGTGGTATCCGAAATGTTAAAAAGGAAAGAAGGGCCTCTAATGTGCACTTAGCCAGATTAGAGAAAAAGCTGGAAAAATCTAGCATACAAGATTAACAAGGTGGTTTATAGAAGAAGAATGATGGACTAGCATGCAGTCTCTTTGGTGGCATCATTGTTGTAGGAGGTGGTCGTGAGCATCTCATGTACAAAGAGGTATCCTCATCATTGACATTCCAAGTGCACACACACACACCCCACCTCCACCCACCCAAAACATATACTCCTCAACTGTTATGGGTAAGGGTTGTTCTTTGGGGGAAGTCTTCCTTTGTACCCCATTATTTCCCTTTAGACATGCTCACGCATTAGCCCCAAGAGCATGCGCCAAGTGTTGCCTGTGTCGTGCAATGCTATCTATAGTGACAAAGTCGCACGAACCACACACTAAAGCATCCTTTTCTATTGGACTCCTATAGTGTTCATACTTCCAACCCAAATCCTTAGATCGACAGGGTTCAAGAAAAGAGCCTGCAAAGGACATGGAGATTATGGTGTGTGACCTTGAAGAGAGCTTCGAGGAGAGCTTATGCGAAACTGAAAGCTTGGGGAGAGCTTGAAAGCATGGAGAGGCCTTAGCGAGTTTGGAAAAGCTTGGGGATATTGGAGATATGTTGGAGAGAGCTTGCGAAGCTTGGAGAACCTGGAAAGAGCTTGGGGAGATTCAGAAATGGTTTTAAAGAGTTGGATGAAATTTTGTGTGTATGTGGTGAGTGTGTGGGTGGGTAGTGGGGTGCTCTTTTACCAAAAACTCTGATTTTTTTAATAATTCACGATTAAAAGTTAAAACAAAACTTATTCAGTAAACGTTTACTACACGACTCTTTTCGGTTTTTAAAAAAGTCATGATTTTATGAAACTATCACGATTTTCACGTTTTAATCCTGATTTATACATTTTAATATCGATTAAAAGTGTTTTAATCTCAGCATGTATAGCTCAGAAAACCAGTTGCAACATTTGTATATAAATATATTTTAAAGTTCTACCGTTTGTTTCCAGACTCTACCGACTTTTTCTCGAATTTTTTGACTTCCCCTAGCCTCCTTTTTCGACTTCCAACTTGGCAACTATGGTTTAGGTGGGTGGGTGAGTGTGTGGGTGTGTGTGTGTGTGTGTGGGGGGGGGGGGGGGGGGGGGGGGTTAGGGTATATTATAGAGTCAAAATGGTTTGGAGGGATTAAGGGTAAGAAGGGACAATATTAAAAAATGGCAACAATTAGTTTTTGGTCGTTGGAGTACTATGCAGTCGCACAGTGGCTACATAATTGGACAATACATTGTACAATTGCATATTGCACAATGATTGTGTGGTCACATACGGACTTGTAACTTATGTAATGACTAGTGCATGCCCGTGCCTTCGGCACTGCAGCGGGCCGCCTTCGGCGGCAACACACCTAATGGAACAGCATTGGGCCGCCTTCGGCGGCAAGACCCCCCCCCCCACCCCCCACCCCAATCTGAATTGAAGGGGGCAAATATAGTTTTAAAACTATAGAGGGGTTAAGTGATTTTAGACTAAACTTCAGGGGGGTAAGCACAAATGATGCATACTAACCGATAAAGGCTAAACTCTTGTTGAAGCTTATGCACAGTGCGACGGCGAAGGTAGCCACAATGGCCAATAGCCTTAGTAGCATATGGGCTTTGAGTTCGGACCAGATTTGGATAGACCTTGACCGACCCAATCTATCCCGATTATCAGGCTAGACACAGGTAGATGGCAAAAGTTCAAATCTACTCCGATCGATCGGCCTGGTTCGTGGGTCCGGAGCTCATTACAGCCACACACACACCCCGTCGGCTGGAGTGCAATTCACTTTGGATCCCTCGCTATGGTACGGCTGTGATGTGTGCCGGGCCGGGTCGACCAACTGTAAGTGATTTGAACTAAGGGAAAAAAATTTAGCACATCCTTGGTACCATACAAACCGCAGGGTTCCTGCGATTCAAGAGCCATGGTGTAGCGGGCCCTAGTACATGGGGTAGACATGCGGATAGCCTTCGGCGCACCCCCCACCTCCACCAAAAAGAGAGAGAGAGACCCGTTTAACAAATGGGTCGTGTCAACCCGATTGACCCAACTTGACCCGTTTAACAAATGGGTCGTGTCAACCCGACCCGACCCGACCCGAACCAACTCGAGCAAACCCGATCAAACCCGGCCCAATCCGACTTGTCTTGACCCAACCCGACAGGTTTACATGGGTTCTATTGACCCAACCCGAGCCAACCTGACCCGACACGACCCGACCCGTTTAGTAAACGGGTTAAACAGGTTGGGTCGGGTCAACCCGTTTATTAGACGGGTCGGGTTTGGGTTTAAGTTTTTGACCCGTTTATTAAACGGGTCGAGTGTTTTGCCCTTATACATATGTCACAACCCGACCGAACCCGAACGCGACCCGACCCATTGCCACCCTTAAGAGAGAGAGAGAGAGAGAGAGAGAGAGAGAGAACTGAAAAAAAAAAACAATGCTGAAACTGAAAACAAAATAGAGAAAACCTGGGAAAAAAAAGAGAAACAGAACTGAAAAAAAAATCAGAAAAATAAACAAAAAAAGAAGAGAACCTGCTAAAACTGAAGAAAAAAAAAACAGAGAAGAACCTTGGGGGGTTGAGAGAGAGAGAGAGAGAGATACAACTAAAAAAAAAACAATGTTGAAACTAAAAAAAAATAGAGAAAAAGCTAGCTGGGAAAAAAACAAAACAAAACATTAGGGGTTCAGTTGAGAGAGAGAGAGAGAGAGAGAGAGAGAGGGGGGGGGGGGTTCAGTTGAGAGAGAGAGAGAGTGACAACTGAACAAAAAAATCAAAAAAATAAACAAAAAAAAAGAGAACCTGCTAAAACTGAAAAAAAAAAACAACAGATAAGTACCTTGGGGGTTTGAGAGAGAGAGAGAGAGAGATACAACCGGAAAAAAAAAATGCTGAAACTGAAAAAAAAATAGAGAAAATCTGGGAAAAAATAAAGAGAAATTGGATAAGTGGAAAAAAAAAACAGAGAAGAAACTGCTGAAGTTGGAAAAAAAATCAGAGAAGAACCTTGGGGTTTCAGTTGAGAGATAGAGAGAGAGGGGGGGGGGGGGTTCAGTTGATAGAGAGAGACAACTGAAAAAAAAAATCCGAAAAATAAACAAAAAAAAGAGAGAATCTGCTAAAACTGAAAAAAAAAAACCCAGAGAAGTACCTTGGGGGTTTGAGAGAGAGAGAGAGACAAACGGAAAAAAAACAATGCTAAAACAAAAAAAAAAATAGAGAAAGTCTGGGAAAAATAAAGAGAAATTGCGAAACTGAAAAAAAAAACAGAAAAGAAACTGCTGAAGTTGGAAAAAAAAATCAGAGAAGAACCTTGGGGTTTCAGTTGAGAGAGAGAGAGAGAGAAAGAGACAACTGAAAAAAAAAAATCAGTGCTAAAACTGAAAAAAAAAACATAGAAGAACCTGGGAGGGTTAAGAGAGAGAGAGAGAGAGAGAGGGGGGGGTGAGGAACCTCGGTGGTGCTGGCCATGGGGACGTTGAGATAGAGAGTCGGTGTAGGGGATGGCGAGTCGGAGAAGAGAACCCGGGGTTGGGGAGAATAACATGGGTGATGTGCAGTAATAAGGGGATATTGTTAGCATGGAACCCGGATTTTGGGGGGAGGGGTGAAGGGATAACTAACCCGGTTGGGAGAGAGGGATAACGTGGGAGAGAGGGATAACGTGTAGCAACAGGAGATAAATTCAGTTTTGATTGGATTTTTTTTATCCATTCGATTTGAGGGGTTATGAAGATGTGTTTGACACATACAATCAGATCGGATGGACAACTTGTCTCCAAAAGTTGTCTCCCGTGATTTTGAGGATGGCAGGGTTGTAAATAACCCGAACTGCCTTAACATGTTATATAGATTTGAAAAGGAATTCAGATTTGAGTTCTAACTTTATAGGGCTTGTTAACACACTTCTTATCATAGACCTAGAGCATATAACAAGCACTAGTGCATGCCCGTGCCTATCGGCACTGCAGCGGGCCACCTTCGGCGGCAACACACCTGTCAACAATGCAGCGGGCCGCCTTTGACAGCAAAACACCCCCCGGGCATCACCACCCGCACCCCCTTTCCCACCGTCGTATGCGACGACAACACACTTGACCGCCTTCGGCATGCCCATGCCGATTGGCACGAAGCGGCAGCCTTCGGTGCGACGATAACACACTTGGCCGTCGGCACTGCAGCGGGCCGCATTCGGCGGCAATACACTTGTCGGACCGTCTTTGACGGCAACACCCCCCAACCGACACGAAGTGGGCAACCACCGCCCCACCCCCCCAACCCCGAATCCAAATCTTCTACACCATTTATCTGTACCCCAAATCACAGCCGTCCGTTGCACCCATACCCGACCCGTGCATCGCACTCGGTCCGAATCGGTAGGTAAAGAAACAGATGTGATTGGCCCTCCAATGATCTACCCAACATCCGATCATAGTATGCGATGGGTTCAATAGACGCCTGTGATCAGTACACCCATGATGATGAGCTGCAACGAAAGATAAAATTAAAAAAAATAAAAAATTAAATATTTAAACGGATCTTATTGGGTCTTAGCGGGTCTACCCGTATTTTTAAAAGGATAGTGCATGTGACTGTCGGCAATGTAGCGAGCCGCCCTGTCGGCACTGCAGCAGGCCGTCTTCGGTGGCAACACACTTGAACGTCTTTGGCAACAAAACACTTTCGACGACAACAGTGCGGTTTCGGTGCGGTTTCGGGCAAAACCGAAACTGCACCGCAACACCGAAACCGCACCGTACCGCGACGGTGTACCATATGTAAAACCGACCCAACACGACCCATTGTCACCCCTACACATACGTCTCTCTCTCTCTCTCTCACACACACACACACACGTCACACGTGCGAACGCACCTCATCATTTCCATGTAATTTTTTTGGTACATAATCCGGGGCTGTCTACAAATATGGCAAAAAGGTGGGGAGGAGGAACTTACTGCTAAGTCCACTGTTCTTTTACCTCCTCCCCACCTTTTTGCCATAGCTGTAGACATCTCACCCAATCTCAAAGTCATACACGTACGAACTTACTCGCTATTAGCCGTCGACCCATCCTTACCAGCTTATTCGAGCTCTAGGTAGTGAACAAAAAATCCAACCTCATGCAAGTCCACATCTCATGCACATGACTCCATCCTTTCTCTCTATCTCTTGAAACCTAATCACAGCTCTCAAAAACCCATCCCAAGCATTACAGCACACATCATAGCCATCCATGACCGCATCAACCCATGCGAAGCCATGCATGCATGCTCTTATCCAAGTCTCTCTCTTTTAAATCACAACCGCCCAACCTGATAACTCCCTACTATCCCCTATCTCTCTTTTTTCCTTTATTTCCATTTAATCAAAACCTGATCGCAGCCGTCCGTGTTATTCAAAACCATCATCGCACCCCCTCCTATCTCTCATATTTTCTCTCTAATTGATTCTCTTTCCTTATTTTACGGTCCCTCTATTCAGATCTCTCTCTCTCTATTGCCATGTAACTGAAATTTCCTCTCTCTCTCCTCATCTAAATCCCGCAACACCCCTTGTGATCCTCTCTCTATCCCCATTAATCTCCTTACATAACCATCCCTTACACCCAACCATTAATACCTTATATGCATGCAATTAAATGCAATTAATATTCTATATAGAGCATTTATTTAATTTCTGAAGGAGCTATCAAGTACATCTTCTATTCCTTTATGTATGGATGGTTGTGATGATGTGTAGTTATTTTTTTTGTCTAGTCAACTTGTTTCGTTTTGTCTAGTCAGCAATTTTTTTGTCTAGTCAGCTTTTGGTGCCATTTTGTCTCGTCAGCACGAAAGCGCCGTGGCATGTTATATAGATAATAATATCCACAAACAAACAAAGGCGATATGAAACAAAGGAACCCCAAAATTTCAGTCTAGGTGCCTTTTTGGGCTCAATTATGAGGCATGTGAACACAAACAAGACAAGGCACTGAATCGGAAATAAACTCCCAAATATGATAAGAGATGTCCTGTACAAATGAAAGTTCATACCATTGATGGAAGAGGCTAAAGTCAAAAGTGATGGTATCTAACGATCGGTCGTCGGTAAAGCCCTTGGCCACCGAAAGGCCCAAAATATGAGTGGTTGATGGTGGGGTGGGTGGGTTGGAAGAATCTAAAGGTAAAAGCATGAAGAAATTTTGGAGGAAATATTGGGACAGCTTTGCAAATCCGTACAAAGATGACTTGTAGAATTTACAAATCAGCAAGGAATTTGAATAGTGGAGGTAGAAGGTGACTTAGAAAAGTGGGAAAAGAAGCTAGATGAAAACACAACGAGCTAAGGGTAACAAGTGCAAATCCAGCACGTGAGGGTGGGGGCAGATTCCTCCCAATCGGAGGACGGATCGAATCAAAGTTTCCTTAATTAGAAGGGAACCAAATAGGTTCAGGTCTGAAACAAAATGAACCCAACCATGGAGAGCAACCTAGCCTAACCAAGTGGATCCACACACACACACACAATATGGTCTATATTGGCAGAACACTCCTTGCATCTGGGCTAATACAAATGGTTATCCAAGCACCAATCAAGGCCTCAAGACAGGAGATGGAAAGATAACAGGGGAGAAAAAACAAAAAATAATTATGAGAACCATGGTAATTTGGCCTGGAGGGGCAAACTCGAGAAAATAGTCCATCTGAACTACATTAGATGTTAACGTGCCAATCCTCGACAGTGATTCTTATGAATAAACTCAAGTAGAGTTCACATTCAGTAATTTATGCAAATAGCATTTGCATCTCTCTTTTAATCTCATCATTTTTCACTAGTGTGGTATTGCCCTTACTCTTGATGCATCTAATTTGATCTATAGATGTAGTTTTACTTCCCTTGTCCTAGCGGATAAGTATATTTCGTTCTCACCTTGTTTGGAGCTAACTTATCATACAAGTCATCAAAATCTAGATATTTTGCCTTCCTAACTAGTTTTAGCATCTTTCTTTGACTTTTTTATGCCCATCCAAGTCCTTAATGTCATTTGTTCTGTCATTCCTTGAATCATAATGTCCCTTGATTGCCTTTTGGATCTCATAATTCCACCACATGGTCACTATGTTTGCACTCTAAATTGGCAATCATCTCAACACTATTTGCCATCTGATCCCACATCATATGTACTTTTCATAATCCAATTCTCTGTCTTTACCACCTTCTCTTTGTAGGATGTCACGCAACTGCCTTTTAAATTTCACAACCTTATTCTGGGGCATTGTAGTTTCTTTTTTTCTTCTCACTACTACGTTCACCCATAAATGCTAGCTTATTTTGTATGGCCAAACTTTCTCCTGGTATCACCTTAAAAATCTTTGCATATCGATCTCCAATTCTTTTTAAAGAAAAAAATCAGTCTGTAACATATCTAATCAACTCTTGAGGGTAACTAAATGCTAAATCTCTACTTCTAAAATAAGTATTCGCTATCACTAGATCATAAGCTACCACAAACTCAAGTTTGAATCTCCAATTATATTCCAATCTCCAAACCTTTTGTCTCCCGTATATTCTCTCATATCCACCACTACTACTTCTAAGTTCCAACATGACCATACATTAATCCGTCCATCTCTTTCCAAATTGTTTCTTTACTCTTTCATATATATATATATATATATATATATATATATATATATATATATATATATATATATATATATATATATATATATATATATATATACACACACACATATACATATGTGTGTGTATTTTGGTTCGGTGGATGTTCCTCCAATGGCGAATTCAATTGTGTGGCATCATGATTAGTTTGTGATTGTTATGTATATTCTTTTTACCATTAGAACTGATGTATAGGATTTGAGTTGAGGCAATCAGTAAAGGGAAGGATTCCCTAGGGTATGCTATACTTTCTTTGGTAAGGTCCAGCACAAGGTTGTTATTTAATCACTGCTACTCCATCGTCAACCATATGGAGCATCGTGGCATCATCCTGAGGACACAAACATATAAGATATTTGAAGCTTTTAAATTGTCTTCAGATAATTTCTAGTTAATGACTGCATAGAAGTTCGACTATTTGTTTTACATCATGATACACAATGTGAATGATGTGAAGGTGTTCCTGTTTGGTAAAGATAACTATTCGATTTTGAAGCTTCTAAGTAGGATATTGTCTTCTTAATTGGAAGATTTGTATTTAGAAGAACTGCCTAGTGTGGACTGTGAACTTAAAAAATTTCCATGAAAGAAGATACCACTCCTTAACGTAGTGAAAATTGTGGATTAGAAATGTACATTCAATCAAAACCAAAGTTTCACACAGCTTTGTGGCCAGTATACTAACAAGTATAGATACACTTGTTCTATATAAAAATTCAAAATATTCATTTCTTAAGACGCATTCCTAGGAGAACGACTGGCATATGAATATTCATACAAATCTTAATCATGTTCATAGTACCTCAGGCATAGTAGAACCAGTGAGCTGCGCACGTCCCCTTTCAACTTGCTTTCGAGGCAGTTCAGGCAAAGCATTTTTCCTATCTGCAAGAATGCTTGAAGTTGGGAAGAATATAACAAAAGAGAAAGTCATTGATTGCAATTTAACGATGATTTGTGCACCTCAAGAGACATAAAAAAAATATGTTCTAATTGAACTATTTAATAATTAAACTAATAATAATATTATGATGTGTTCTCTAAGCACTACATAGAGGATTGTCTTGTATTAGAATTAAGTAATTAACAACATCAACAAAAAGATACAAGCCTTCAAAGTGGTTGATCTTACAGAGGCACTTTAAGATTTGTTAATAGGTGTTCATGCAAGCAAACAAGAACTTGGCATAATAGAAAGTATGAAGAAAAAGGAAAGAAGACGAACAACTCCCCCATTATAATTTTTGGGTTGCGTCACAGAATTTGGCAAGTTTCACTAATAAGTACTAACCTTCACATAAGACTATGAGCAATTTCCTGTCCCTGGAGAATATGCAGATCATCTCCTCTACCAACCCACCTATACTTGGTTTGCGCAGTGAATAGGTGACCAGCGCGACCATCATGGCTGTTCATGTGAACGTGCTTGGTGCCATCAATATGAAACTCAAGAGAACAAAATATCCTATGTGGCAAATAAACATGAATGCTGCTCCTACGTCTCAAAAATTTTGAAGCATATTGATAGCGTTGATCCTTCCTAATGCAGGACAAAGGAGGACCCCGCAAAACTTCGTCAATCGTTCGTCGGGGTCGAAAGTTGAGAGATAAATAAAGAGAAAGGAAGAGCTATAGAGATGATTACCAGGGTATCTCACCCTAAGGCCTCTCGTCGTCAGGGAAGAATCATTGAGGTAACCTTCATAGCTTCAGTTAACTTTCATTTATCAATAATCAATGTAAAAGTTGCACTGTAGGTGTTTTTATCTCCTCCAGGGAATAGATGGTCCACTACGACTCCTTTAACCCTAATATAACCCTTATATGAATGGGTTTACATGGTGCATAATTCAAACTAATTACAATTCCCGAAAAATTAATAACAACAACATCAAATAAAAGGCTAATGGGCTCCAATCAAGTGGACCATCAAATTTGGGCTAGGCCAGGGTCTCAGAATTGGTCTCGCGTTCGGGCCGGATCTATGTAAGATCCAAACCTAAACTCACCGAGAATTGCCAAGATCCAAACCAGCAAACCCAATAAGTAGTGAAGGATCCAAGTATCCAAACCCAATTGATACCCGATAAGTAATTGAGTTTGGAAGGGTTTGAGTCTTATATCATGTATTAAATTGAGCATTTTTCATTAATTTATAAATCCACTTCATTTTTATATAGTACCTAGTACATACAAAAGGATTTCTGCTAGTGTTTTTTCAAAGATTATGGTTGCAATTGATTTTTTTTCCTTTAGATGTACCCAGAAAAAGGGAGAGGGGGGGGGGGGGGGGGGGGATGTCTAATCATATGAGTAGAGGTATGTATACCTTAGGAGAAATTTTTTTTGTGAGTGCGTCTACGTCAAGAAAAGGTGGGACATAACCTTGGTAGGAGGTAGGAAGCATCATTACAAATACGACAGGGGTTGAAACCGTGGAAATGCAATCCACCTTACAATAGCAACAATTAGAGACATAGGAGAGGAAGAATCAAAGTGCAAATATTTGTGTCACCAAAACAAAATTTTGAGATTTTGAGTTTATGAGTAGCATTCACCAATGTGGGATTTACAAATACCTTAATAGTCACATGAGAGGTTCTATCAGCAAATCATCAGAATATCAGCTTGTTAGAAAAATACACAAACACATTTGTGCAATGACCCACTGAACTTGTATTACTATAATGAGGTAAGATAACAAAAGGTTTCACCATATACAATAGAAGCAATTAGCAATGTTTTTATCACCTCGATTAGCCTCAAGTTGCTTGCTGTTTCGCCATGGTTTCCCAGTATGCATAAGGTAACGCTCAATGTCAACAAGCTTTTTCTGGTTGTAACATTCTGTTATCCATTCCTACGACAATTAATGATGATGTTAACAGGATATTATCTCACTAATATCAGATTTGCACATAACAATAATCAAATTCATAAGGATATTGTCTCATTAACATCAGATTCATGCACATAACAAATAATTAGCAAATTCATCAAGAATAGCCTCTTTCAGCCTCTAAACGTAAATGAAACAGCTAATAGGAGCTTTGATTAACTAAAGACTAAAAAGTAGTATTTGGGTCTGCCACAGACAGTGAGGTGCATACCACATCTACGAGGAATGAGGTATATATATATATATATATATATATATATATATATATATATATATATATATATATATATATATATATATATATATATATATATATATATATATATATATATATATATATATATATATATATGAAATGGGAAATGAGCTGCCAGCTTATTTCGGTGAAATGGGAAGCCACCCATTTGAAGCCCTTACGAGTTTTAAGATGTGCTATTTTTTTGTTAGCATAAGCACCTTACCTTAGATAGAACACCCACAAAAAATCAGCACATTCTAAAACTCCTAGGGGCATCAAATGTTAGAAGTTTTATCGAATGTCCGTTGTAACCGTTAATCTGAAATATAACATTTGATGCCCCTAAAATTTTTAGAATGTGCTGATTTTTTGTGGGTGTTCTATCTAAGGTATGGTGCTTATGCTCACAAAAAACCAGCACATTCTAAAACTCTTAGGGGCATCAAATGGGTGGCTGCCCATTTCGCTGAAATAGGCTATATATAAAATTTGGCATGACAGTAAGGTAGTTTGTCATCGTATAAGGGTTTTAGCCAAACCACCTTTGCACGAAATTGTGCGAGAAATTGATCTACATTCTTTTTTTTACAAGTGTTCTACATTCTCTTTGGCTCACACAAAACCCTGGAACAACCTAAGTAAGCAAAAGTTAAAGAAGTTGGTTTACTTCAATTACAACTTGAGGTTTAGGGCTAGGAACTGTAGGCGGATGGAACACAGTGAGCAACAGGATTACTATTGTACAATTAATTTGGACTACATATTCTTTGAGGAGACCCATTGGAGCCATGGATAGAGGAGGTGGAAGAGCTAGGAAACACTGGACTTTGAAGGAAATGAACTGGTTAGAGCTATAGAGCGACTGATGGCCTTAGTCGCGACCTCTGAGCATGACCTTGAGCCAGCAAGAGTCTAATTCTACTTCCAGCCCCTCACAGCACCTTCACCTCCGGATTCTCTAGCATCTCCACCTTGAGTTGGAGGTGGCAATGTGACTAGCGACAAGGGAGGTGACACTATGACATCCGTAAATGAGAGAGTAGATTACTATGGTGACGGTCATGGTGTACACTACACATCTAGAGCTACTAGTCCGTTTGAAAGAAAGGAGCAGCATGAGAACAACAAGGTAGTCGGCATAAAGGATATAGTGGTGGTAGAGATGGAAGCCAGCAAGCAATGGGAGGTTATGTTTGTCATCTCTCTCTCTCTCTCTCTCTCTCTCTCTCTCTCTCTCTCTCTCTTCAGATCTTGATCAACGGCTAGATATATCTCGTGCCTTTTTGTCCTAGTGAGCTTGTGAACAGCTGTAGCATATTATATAGATTAACTTATGACCTATGGTTTTAGCCTTGTACTATCTTTCATTTTGGTGCTCGGTATGACTAATGAGCTTTGAACTTCTGAATTACCATTAAGTCTTTCAAGAGTTTGTTCTTTAAGATATTCATGACTAGTTCAAACTTCTTACAGTTATCATACTATATACTTTACCTTATATAACCACTAAAATCAACAAATGACAGAATATTGAACATTTAAAAATAATCAGTAATAACGTATGAGGACTGGGACGTACCTATATGTTGTTTACTAATGGAAACGAACATAAAATATTGGCAGTTTACATTATTCTGGATCTTTTGCATAGTTTTTCATATTTTTTTGAGACCAAATGTCTATTCAACGGTACGAACCAATACACGATCGATACTAGTATGTACTGCTGGTACGTATTGTTTTAGGGACCTGACCGATACCAATACTTCGAACCATGGTTGTGTGAAATGCAATGCGGCATGTGACTTGTTCCGAAGAAAAGCACAAGGATCATACAAAATATGTTTCTCTATTTGTGACGAACCAAAGCTCCTCTCCTCTTCATTTTTTTATTTTTGGTGATTGATTGTGTCGGTGAAAGTTGCACCGAATGGATAGTAATGATTTATATCTAAAATATGAAGACTAAAAAAGGCAGAATGCAAGAACTAAGAATTGCAAGCATACAGTGAGGAAAATTACCATAAAAATTACAACATAGTAACAGCAATAGTTTCTCATAGACCACAACGATGTGTGGAAAGAAGTCCTTTACTTTTGTCATCAAAATAGTTTGCAATTATTTAAGGAAACAACTTCATACATGAATGAATGGCAAGTTGGGATAAACAACAAAACATTGCAACCTTTGAGATGATAGTACCACAATCTGATGCGACTTGTCTAAATTTAGGAGTGTTTGGAAATGCACAAACAAGAAGGGTGCAATCTGAAGTCCAATCAGGTTGATATTCTGCGCCCATCTCCAATGCCTGTGACCTTAATGTGCTTCGCTCAGGATTAACAAACCCCGACAACACAAAGACCACCCCTTCCTGCCAAATCAAGATGAAACAAAGCCCAAACAACTTAAAAGACAAAAAGGTCATGATTTTGAAACAGAAAAAACAAACTTTAACTGCCGAAAGTGTCTTTCTTAGCTAGAAATCCTTCGATAATTACCAGAAATTTTGAGAAGTGCAAGTTATCTGGAGTCTTTTCAGATGATAGGGTATTGCCACTCCCTTCAATATAATTTGTGGCATCTTCACACACATCAACCTGCTTCTTTTTGACAGATTTGTACCCTTTTTCTTTAGAACTCATCCAAGAAGGGAGATTTCTCTTTGCTGTAGTATCACTACCAACATTAGGGTCTGAGCTACTGTCCGACATTATGCAAAACCCTCTATAACATGCTGCTTCGAATGACTAAACAAAGCAAATCCTTCTGAACACGAAGAAAGTAATAATCCTCACTACACAACCACATTTTTTTGTTGTGATGTCAGATCTCACAAAAAACCTAGCAGTTCTTCAAAAATTCTCTACCTGAGCAATATTCGGATAATTAGAAGAGGGGTGATCATTACATTCTAGAATCAGTAAACTTATATAGTAAAATCAAGAACACTAAAGAGTAAGTATCATGGGGCCCATAGTGCAAGAATATTCATCAAGTTTCACAATCATATTTTAGAAAAGGAAGATAACATAACTTCAGAATACTTGCACAGCAAACTTATCACTTGGAAACAAGGGCTTATATGCAGTTGCAGACAACAATAACATTAGAGTTCCCACAAAAAACAAAAACTTGCATATATACACTGTAAACATGCATCATTTTGAGACATTGCACAGTAAAAAGAGGAGCAATGCTTAATCTAAATGCAGCACCAAATTGCCATCTACTTTTCTATAGAAAAACAATAATGTTACAATGCTAACATGAAAATAAAAGGCAAGAGTTCACCCTCTAAGGAGCTACTTTCAAATGGCTGGAGGATTAAAGAAAGCAGAGGTATTGCTTTATAGGACCTGTATTGTCAAAATCAGGCTAACAGGCCTGGTGGACCTCAACAGACCTATCTATAGGCTTGTGGGCCCTGTGTCTGGGTATATCATATATGAACAAAAGTAAAACTTGTGGTAATTTGTGTTTTGGAAAGGTTTTTGGAGGGAGAAACACCAAAGAAACTCTATGGCTGCATGGAAAGACAAGTCGCAGGACCCACAAGAAACACCAAAGAAACCCTAGCTGCATGGAAGAATAACCCTAGTGAGGACCACAGGCCCACAGATAAACAGTAGGTGCGCACAATGCTTTAAAAAGCAATAGGCGGACTTAAAGGCGGTGGAAGAGTTCCAAGGCAGTAAGGCGAAAGACGGGGCCCTAGGTGGGCGCTTAGAGATTGAGACGCATTTTATAAAATCATTATATTTGAAATGAATTTAACTTCTATATGTAGATGATATTCTTATTTTTGGAACCAACATGAATGTAATAAATCAAACTAAAGGCCTAATAAATAAGGACTTGGATATGAAAGATCTGGGGAGAGTTGATGTCATTCTAGGCGTTAAGCTAGTTAAAACACCTAATGGGGTGATTATGAATCAATGTCATTATGTAGAAAAAGTATTGAAGTTGTACACTTACTTTGAAAGCAAACCAGTTAGTACGCTTTATGACTCCAGTGTGAAACTACGGTAGAACTCAGGTCCAAGTGTCTCCCGGCATAAATATTCACAAATAATAGGAAGTCTGGTGCATTTAACAAATTGACATAAGGAGAGAGGTTGGTGCGCTCAATAGGGGGAAGGAGAAGAAAACACATGCATCGAAAAGTGCGAAGATGACCATTGACCGTAGGTAGGAGTAGAGTAGAGACGCTCATAGGGACTAGGGAGTGACTCTAGCTAACACTATTTCATATAGTTTGCATTATACGAGATTTCCTGTTGTGCTTGAAGGCTACAAAGATGCAGATTAGATCTGTAATAAAGAAGAGACCAAGACCAAGGCCACTAGTGGATTTGTATTCACTATTGCAGGAGCACTTGTTGTTTGGAAATCCTCCAAGCAAATAGTGATTACAAAGTCCACTAGGGAGGCTGAACTAGTTGCATTAAAACTAGCTGGAGGGGAAACTGATTGGTTAAGGACTAGCGAGAAGACTAGTACTTGAATCATCGAAGGGGATGGGTCTTAAGCTCATAGGTCAGATCACCTCCTATTTGACTGGAGATCCCAAGAAGTAGGTTCAATGGGTAAGAACAGGTTGTTGAGTGGTCAAGATGAGCACTAAATGATTTATTTGATTGGCTATCCTATGATGGTAGTGCTCACTTGCAATGTGTGAAAGGATCAGTATATGCTCTTAATGAGTTCAAAGCAGGGGCGTAGCCAGAAATCTTTTTTGGGCTGGGCTAAAACTAAACTAGTTTTTTTTTACAATAAAACTTTTACTTTATAAAGAAATACTAAGCAAATTTTTTTAAGCGAACATCGATGGTACTAGAAATTATATTAATATAAAAAAAGGTTAATTACACTTTGTCCTCCTGAATTTTAGCTCAAAAACACTTAACCCCCCTATAGTTAAAAAATTACATTTTGCTCCATTTAAGTCAAATAAAAATTACAAAATGAGAGAAATTAAGTAGTTGACAAAAGGAGTATTGTGCTAATATTCAAACTTTAGGGAGCGTTTTGGAACAAAGCAAACTATAGGGGGGTTAAGTGTTTTTGGCGGCGATTCACGCTACGTGAGGACTCAGAGGCGGTAGCGATTCACGTACATGTCGTGAGGGACCAAGGGTCTCGCTGAGTTGATGCTAATTGAGGTCTTGGTTGAGGTGGGCTAAGACATGTACTTAATAATATAGGCTAGTTTTTCTCAAAACTCGGCCGGGCTATAGCCCGGCCGAGCCAACTATTAGATCCGCCCATGGTTCAAAGCCTATTCAGGTAGGGCGTTGATTGCAAGGCACCCTTGAAGACTCATCTAGAGAATTGGGTGATTTTCTAGAGCACTCGTAGAAACGAGATACCACCGCATGGCCGTAATGTGCTACCCTGATGGAACTCAACCTCATGTTCCGAGCCATGAGTATGATTTGACAATATTTGCACATAAAGGTCCAAGTTCAAGACTTAGTTCACTTAGGACCTGTATGGATTGAAGCTCACCATTACTCGAAGAAGGTTAACTGGTTAAGTCATGAAAACACCTTTCTTTGAAAAAATGATTCAATGTTGCCCAATTATTATGTACTTTGATTTAGTCACCGTTTAGTGTACTGTTTGTAAATTCAAAATCTTTGGCTTGGTCCCCATTGTAAACTCCACGGCTTCCTTCTTTTCTGTTAATTGCCCACTTAAGTGGGTAGTGGGTAGACAGTTCTGTAGATGGGATATGTCGGGGCTGGTTCAGTTTTGCAAATAAGGAGGAAGACTTTTCAACCATTTTTCTTCTTCCTCCAACTCACTTCTCTCTTCCACGTTTTTATTATTACTTTGTTGGATTTTGGGCAACACAACGGTATGTTCATTTGCTCTTCTCCATTCGTGCACGTTGAAGGAGATCAAAGGTTCGTTGTATCTTGGAGGTAGATCGCCGGAGTGCACAAGAGGCAACGAGCTCTACTTCAAAGTCAGCGCCGGTCGGCGTACCTCGAACCCATTTAAATTTTTTACTATCATTCCATTCCCTAGCAAGCCTCTTTCATAATTAACTATCCCACGGAAAGCCCGCATTGTCATCATTATTTCAAGATTAACAAACACAATCAACATTAGCTAATCACCCCTACTAACTGAATCTAACACTAATCAACAACAGCCTCGATACCGTATGAACTGAGTCAATGACACAGTCGAGCTACATCCTAATCTCCATCGGGATCAGAATGTCTTGTGACCTGTTTGTTTCTGGTGAATCTGAATAATTAGGGTTTAGATGTGCTTCTAAATCCCTACGGTGAACCCAATTTTGTGGCTACTCGCATTTGATTCACACAAAAAGGTTAGAAGACTAAAATCAAATGAGAAAAACAGAGTTTGAACTTCAGCAATGTAGGGAACAACCTACTAAGAGCAATTGCATTAATTATGATGAGGAAATAATATGCATATTTACAAATACAATAAGTGGAAAGCAAAATCATCAGGCATTTGATTGTGAGAGAGAGAGAGAGATGAATTGCCTGAATCTCCGTCAAGTGGAGAGAGAGAGATAGAGGAATTGCCTGAATCTCCGGTAGGCGGTTTGAGATCGCTAGCTTTACTGTTTGCTGGCGAGGTGGGGGCCGTGGGGCTATGACAGGGCAACGAGGGCGGGCTTAGTGAGGGTCCCTGACAAGAGATCGGTTTAAGGGGAAGGATAGCCAACAAGATAGTGTTGCACTAGATCCCTGCCGAAATTGGAGCAAGTCCCACAAACAGTTGAAGCAAGTCCCACACGTGACTATTATTTCTTTTTAATAACCAAACTGCCCCCTTAGTGCATGCCCCTAGGGTTTCAACTTGGGCAGGTTGGATGCGACCTGATCCGAGCCGAACCCTAGTTTTGGGTGGATTTGGATTGATGTATTTGAACATTGGGTTGGGTTAGGGTTGAAAAAATACAACCTGAGTTGAATTTGGGTCGGGTTCGGGTTGAGGGGTCGGACAACCCGACCCAACCCGAGCACTTATGTATGTATGTGAGTCTGTGATATATAGGTAACGATCACAACCATCCTGAGTACTCATATGTTAAGGGGTCGCAATCACAACCATCTGCTTCACCCAGTCCCATATTATTTATTTGCTTTTTGTTTATCAAATAATAATATTATCTTATGATTTGGTAAATTGCATGGATAGAAATGCAATAGAAGTTGTATAGTAGTGTTAATAAGTATAAATTCTTTTCAGTTTTTTATCTTCAAATGTCAAAATTTTAGACAATGATTGAAAATAAGTATACTCAAACTCGGACAACACATCTCGTCCTCTACCAAAT
This sequence comes from Chamaelirium japonicum, assembly GCA_947650365.1. Lineage (NCBI taxonomy): Eukaryota > Viridiplantae > Streptophyta > Magnoliopsida > Liliales > Melanthiaceae > Chamaelirium > Chamaelirium japonicum. Next base: position 29,287,709 of record OX393558.1, on the reverse strand, counting down.
TAGGCTAACCCGAGCTTGAAAATTTTTCTTGGGTTAGGCTTGGGCTTGACATCTCGGGTTGGAGGTTAGGTTGGGTTGGAACCTCCAATGAACCATGTTAGAGCCCGATGTGAGCCTTGTGGTAGGGACGGCATAACAAGCGTACAGCAGGGCAGGTGATTGTGATTGAGACCCCTCAACATATGAGTACTAAGGATGGTTGTGATTGTTACTTATATATCACAAACTCACATACATACATAAGTGCTCGGGTTCGGGTTGGGTCGAGTTGCCCGACCCCTCAACCCGAGCCCGACCCGAATTCAACTCGGGTTGTATTTTTTCAACCCTAACCCAACCCAATCTTCCAATACATCAATCCAAATCCACCCAAAACTCGGGTTCAGCTCAGATCGGGTCGGATCCAACCTGCCCAAGATGCAACCCTAGGGGCATGCACTAAGGGGGTAGTTTGGTTATTAAAAAGAAATAATAGTCACATGTGCGCCTTGCTCCAACTGTGTGTGGGGCTTGCTCCAATGCATCCATTTCGGGAGGGATATGATGCAACACTATCTTGTTGGCTATCCTTCCCCTTAAACTGATCTCTTGTCAGGGACCTCTCACTAAGTTCCCCCCCCCCCAAAAAAAAAAAAACGCGATACATTAGAGAGAGCGTTATTGTAGAGAAGTCGAGCCTTTACCAGTTGTTGCACCGCCCGCCCTTGTCGCCCCGTCATAGCTCCACGGCCCCCACCTCACCGGCAAACAGTAAAGCTAGCGATCTCAAATCGCCTGACGGAGATTTAGGCAATTCCTCTCTCTCTCTCTCTCTCTCTCTCTCTCTCTCTCTCTCTCTCTCTCTCTCTCTCTCTCTCTCTCTCTCTCTCTCTCTCTCCGCTTGACGGAGATTCAGGCAATTCATATCTCTCTCTCTCCGCCTGACGGAGATTCAGGCAATTCATCTCTCTCTCTCACAATCGAATGCCTGATGATTTTGCTTCCCACTTAATATATTTGTAAATATGCATATTATTTCCTCATCATAATTAATGCAACTGCTCTCAGTAAGTTGTTCCCTACATTTCTGAAGTTCAAACTCTGTTTTTCTCATTTGATTTTAGTCTTCTAACCTTTTTGTGTGAATCAAATGCGAGTAGCTGCAAAATTGGGTTCACCATAGGGTTTTAGAAGCACATCTAAACCCTAATTATTCAGATTCACCAGAAACAAACAGGTCACAAGACATTGATGCAAAACAATGCAGGTGGATAGGAAATCAGTAGTTTAATTGTACTAGCAGTGTTTCGCTATGAATTAAAAGTTTCAGGTAGGAAGTTTTATTCAAGCCATCAACAGGGAATAATGGGTTTTAAAAGAAACTACTCGCATCAGGCAGTTCGATCTCAGTTCTAAGAATTACAATGAATAAAGCTTAAATTAAACGGCACGAGTCCGTCCCGCAATATCAAGTGCTAATGAACTTAACAGGCAGGTAGGGATGCACAACCTCACGAAGATGGACAGCTGTCGGCACAGATAATATACTGGAGATCCGATTAGTAGAATTACCGGAAATACCCTACTGGAAAGAGACGTACCTACTGAAGATCACGCTTGGGCTCAGGAACCCGAATCGAGCAGGAACTCCGAATATGGTGATCAAATATCCGGGGAGACGTCAGCATCCTCAATCGAACCCATGATCAGCATTCGGGTCAGCCGTCAGTGCCCTCAATCGAACCCGTGATTAGCGTCCGGGTCAACCGAGGATGATGTAATCGGGGTCACGGGTTTGGACTGGAGTGGGGTCGATTTGGGTTGGGGTTGGTTGAGAGGCTGAGGGAGGGGTTGGGGTTGTGTGGGTCGGGTAGAGGAGAGGAGACAAGGGTCGGGTCGGGTTGGGGTCGTAGGAGAGTGGCGGGGCCGGACCGGGGCGGCAGCACCGGGCGAGGCCGGGTCACAGGGAGGCGGGGGTGGCGGCGTGGGGTCACAGGAAGAAGGGGGGGACGGGTAGGGGGTTTCGGGCCGGGCTGCGCGCGAGCCGGCGCAGGCAGGGAGGGGGCCGGGGCGGGGTGCAGGGGACGGGGCGGGGCTGGGACAGGGCGGCAGCACTGGGAGCAGGGGCGGGGCCGGGCCGAAGCAGGGGAAGGAAGGGGAGGCGGGGCTGGGTGCAGGGGAGAGGAGGAGTCGCGGGAGGAGAGAGAGAGGGAGAGGATGGCGTAGGGGTTGGGCTAGGGTTTCACACGCCTAGTACCCACCTAGGGTTTCACACGCCTAGGGTTGGGATTGGGGTTTCACACACCTCACCCTGGTTTCTCTCAACAAGCATGTAGAGGAAAACAAAATTTTATTTCATTCTTCAGTACCACAAATAAAGAAGCAATGGCCTTTATAAAGGCATACAACGACAGGTCCAAACGGCCAACAGGCGAGGTGGGACTAAACACAAGTGCAAAAGATAAAGACACAAAAACAATATAGAATCGAGATGAAACAAATGATCACATCCACAAGCTAAGCTGGCTCCTCCTGCGTTGGTACACGTGCCACGGGTTCGATTCGAGGTAGATGTCCGCATCATTCTCCCGGGGTGAGAGAACTCGACCCTGTCGAGTAAGGCTCGGTACGGCTCTCGTACAGCTCCAGCAGGTATGGGTCCATCTGCTGGGGTCCCTGATGCTCAATCCAAGCGTCCTCAGAATGGGGCCTTCCTTTCCAGCAAACCAGGTACCGCCGGATTCCACCGTCGTCTACCAGAGACAATCTCGTCATCCAGAATATTATCAATGCCTTTTACTGTATATGGTGGGGATATTTCTAGGAGTGGGAGTAGGGGGGGCACTCAGGGGCAGGGTCCAGGGTAGGCTCAACTATCAGTGGATTTCCAGGGTTAAAATATGGGCCATTATAAGCCACTAGATCTTTAATATTGAAGGTGGGACTGATGCCAAAACCCTCGGGTAATTCAATAAAATAAGCATTATCATTTATTTCTTCTAGAACCCGAAAAGGACCCGCACTGCGCGTATGTAGTTTCTTAACGGCTCCCGAAGGAAGTCGTTCCGGATGAATCCGGACCATCACATAATCTCTCATACTGAAAGTCTGAACTCGCTTCCGGGCATCGACCCTTAATTTATAGGTCTCATTGCCAATGTTTAAAAAGGCAAAAGGCGTATCGAGGCGTTTTTCCTTTAGAGAGGCGAGGCGTAAGCCTCAAGGCGCACCGAGGCGTAAGCCTCAAATTTTTTTGAGGCGTTTTGGTAAAAAAAAATTAAAGAAGAAAAACTTCAGAATAAATACTATTATTGCATGTATACTAATAATTGAACTAGATATGCATAATAAATCACAATATATTAGAAAATATCTTATATGACATGATTGAGCACTCCTCGAGCAATCTAACAACAAAATAAAAAGTCAAATTGCTCAAACACGCTTAATTCTTTAATATTCAAGATAATAATTAAAGTAGCAACTAACAAGTAATAACAAACAATAAAATACGAATATAGGACTAACATTGTCAAGATTCAAAAAAAAAACAATGATACAAATACAAGAAATGGTAAAATACAAAAAAAACTCATAGAAAAAACTAGTAGAAGAAGCAAGATCATGATTTATACCTTTAAACTTGAAAGAAATCTTGATCTCTCACTTGTAGTTGGTAGACAATCCACAAAGAAAAAGAATACAACTTCGGAATTAAAATCGGAAAAGAAATGAGCATTAAATCTTGATTTTGGATTTTTGGAGGTAAAGGGGTTTTAAAGCCTAAAAAGATCTAAAATGGTTTAGGAGGTTTCAATGGGTGAAAAAGGGCCCATGGGGGCGATTTACATATCAAACCCTTTGTGCCCCTTCCACACCAATCATTGGTTTTAACCCCTCCCCACCCTATGTTTTATGCCTGGAGCACGAGACTTACGTCTCGAACGCCTTGAGGCGCTCCTTGGACAAAGACATACACCACTTGATGCAGAGGTGTAGGTTTTTTATATGTGGCTGCTGAGGCGTGCGCCTCGAGGCAACACAGGACCGCCTCACTTCGAGGCGGGCCTCGAGGCGTAAGCCTCAAACGCCTTTTTAAACACTGCTCATTGCTCTGTTCAATTTTTTTACTGATTTCCTTATGTAGTTCATGCACATGAGATGCAAAAGCAGATGCCGACTCAGAAATTCTATGATGCTCAGACATGGGAATAAGATCGACTGGTTGCCTAGGTTTAAACCCATGCACGATTTCATGAGGACTCATACTGGTGGACCTATTGACAGATGCATTATATGTAAATTCGGCTACTGACAGTTTCAGATCCCAAGTCTTAACGTGTTCACCCATCAAGGTACGTACAAGGTTTTCCGGACTCCTATTGACAACTTCGGTCAGGTCATTGGTCTGGAAATGAAAGGTAGTGGAGAACTGGAGTCTGGTGCCCAGCTTGTGCCATGGGATTTTCCAACTGAAACTGGTGATCTTGACACCCTTGTTGGGCATAATGAATTCAGGCAATCCGTGTAACTTCATGACGCTATCGGATGTTTTGGAACAAGGGAGGAAATGGGTCACCTCAGAGAACCGGTCTACGAAGACTAGGGCCGAATCATGCTTCCTGAAAATCTTATCAGCTAGGGTTGATTGCTGTTCGGCCTGAGTACTCTTAGGTTGGGGAGGACCCAGTTTGACCTTCTTGCTCTCATTCTTAAATAGGCACATGTTCGAACGGCCATAAATGGGGACATTATTGTCAAGCAGACAAGGTCGTCCCAGAATGACTTGATCCGCATCCATGGTCAGAATATCAAACCATATTTTGTCCAGGTAGATATCAAAGTTTATGGGGAGAAGGCTTCGTTGCTTGATTTCCATGGTGGTCGAATTGATCCAGGGGACCTGATAGGGTCGAGGGTGGGGACGGCCTTGAGGCAAGTCTTAGAGATCACGGTTGATGACACGGTATTGGTGCAACTACCGCAATCAACGATGACCTTACAGTTCTTATCCCTAATCTTTATGAACGTGTGGGAAATGTCAGTACGTCTCCAGTTATCTTGATCCTTGGGTTGAGACAGGGTGCACCTAACAACTGACATGGAGGGAGATGACATCTGTCTAAGGGAACTCAAGATGGCTTCGTCATCATCATCAAAGTCTCCATCTTCTTCTTCAGCTTGATAGACGAATTCTGCCTCTCTGGCCTCTATCACTTCAATGAGATTGCCATCAATAATGTTGACTTTGACATGGCTTGCACAGTTTGCGGCCACATGTCCGTAGTCTTGGCATTTACAACACATGATGAGGGGACTTACTTTGGAGAAGTCTTTCTTAAGGCCCTTGTCATGGTTGTCTCTCTCATTGCTTTGACTGGTGGAGTCGGCTCTTGGTTGGGATTCGTTGGGGTAGAGCCGACTTAGGTAGTTGTCCGAGAAGGACCGAGGGACTTTCCATATACATATATTGAAGCTACAGAAATGATCACTCAGTGATTAATGGTTTTCAATAGTTTACCCCTGGTTTCATACTGCTCTCACAACCCATGCAATATATTAAATATCAAAAATATATAGCGCTCTCGACCGCGGACCCGTGCGCTAGGGTTATCACACTCCCCTCAGAAGGGTGGGTCCCGATAATTATTAGTTATTCAAATTACGGTTTAATTTAAGGAAAAGTCTAATTACGGTGTCCATACAATTAACAAAATAATTGTTATTATATTACTAAGATTTTAAGAATGCATCGCCGGACTCGTGACTCCGCATGCAAGGAGGGGTCCACTTGACCACATGCGACGATACCCGGCGGGACCCACATGCAGTGTCATGGACACCTACATTTAGTTGTTCTCATTTCCCACTATTAAAGACCACGAAAAAAGAAGTAGATGTCACTTGACTAACACACACCGACTCCTGTTAGTTGCCTCTAATCCGTCTCCGTCGGACCAATGCGAACAAGCTCTGTCAAGAGCACACAACCATGCATTACCATAGTCACAAAAATCTCCGATTTATTGAAAAAATCGCGTTTAAAACGTGACTAACAACTCTGCTGATTTTTTGCCGATTTTAACCCCGATTTAATCAAGTCACAAAAATCGCCGATTTATTCGGTGATTTTTTGAATAAAACGGATTAAGTCGGCCGCTTTTTGTGACAACGTGATTTTATTTTAAGTTATTATGCGGGTCTATGTTACCGCACGATTAATAATCGAGTGGCCACTGTTCTCTGAGAGTAAACAGTTTGATCCCTTTCTTCTCCGACCGCAAGGCGACACAGGGCCACAAGCTAGGGCCCCTAACTTGTTGGATTTTTTCAAATTTTACCCTCGCCGATTAAAACTCGAACCTGTTTTTTTTACCGACTTTTACCTGTTTTTTTCCCGAACTTTCCGATTTTCACCGAACTTTACCAAGTTTTACCCTCATCGACTTATTGCCGAACCCGAACTTGGTGACTATGTGCATTACTAGTTCATCAATTAAACAAAAGCATTTACGTGAGGTTCAGTATAAGAACGGGTGTTCAATTCGTCATCCACCAAGATGACATTGGACTTGGGTGAGAATATGGTCGGATTGTTGTGATGACAATTTGACAAGCCTCATGGAGCCTATGCTCGGGTTAGCAACAAGGATTGTATCTCGCTTGGTCAACTTCCGGGATTGGCATGATTGGCATACAAGGGGTATAGTGGTCATTATTGCCGACTTATGGGAACGATAGTCGATGCAAACGATTTGGCGGCATGATGCTTCATACACGAAACAAAGGAGGGCAAGGCTAGAGATCGAACTCACGGCCAAAAGAGACCGATCGACAATCGCTAAAGCCTCGAGGCGGCTCATATGGCTCGACTCCATGGGCTAGTAAGGTCGGAATTGCTTCGGCAATAAAAAGGGATTAGTCACAACGGTCACACCGCTGCCAAGTTGCTTGGTCATCGACACATGGCCAACACCACCACCACCACCAAAAAGTAGACAACATGGAGAAAACAATACATGGATCGGTTACTTAGGGTCAGTCCATACAGGGGTCGAGGCTGCCAGTTGGCTACCGAAACATCGGCCACAAGCCACCTGTAACCATGCACAAGAGAGGTGAGGGGGCAGTTGAGTTTACCCTGGTGGTCGGCACGTCTCAGCCATGGGCGGATCTAATAGTTGGCTCGGCCGGGATATAGCCCGGCCGAGGTTTGAGAAAAATTAGCCATATTATTGAGTACATGTCTCAGCCCGCCTCAACCAAGACCTCAGCCCGCATCAACCCAGCGAGGCCCTTGGCCCCTCGCAACAAGTACGCGAATCGCTATTGCCTCTGAGTCCTCACGAAACATGAATCGCCGCAAAAAACACTTAACCCCCTATAGTTTATTTTGTTCCAAAACGCTCCCTAAAGTTTGAAATGTTAGCACAATACTCCTTTTGTCAACTACTTAATTTCTCTCATTTTGTAATTTTTATTTGACTTCAATGGGGCAAAATGTAGTTTTTTAACTATAGGGGGTTTAAATGTTTTTGAGCTAAAGTTCAGGGGACAAAGTGTAATAAACTTTTTTTTATATTAATATAATTTCTAGTATCGTCGATGTTTGCTTAAAAAATTTTGCTTAGTATTTCTTTATAAATTAAAATTTTCATTGTAAAAAAAAACTAGTTTAGTTTCAGCCCAGTCCAAAAAAATTTCTGGCTACGCCCCTGGTCTCAGCCAAATGGCCAACGTCAGTACAACGAAAGGAAAAGAAAAGGGGCTGCTGCTAGTTGGTCGATGGTTGCTGCCAACCATCATGCTCTCTGGCCGACGACAGCCACTAGAGAAAGATCGAAAGGGAGGGGGTTTGTCGGCTGGCTATCAGCCCATGAGGGTCTGGTCGGGCTCCGTTTGACTACACAGTCGCCGGCGATCGTGGCCGCGGCAAAATAAAAGGGCAAAGAGGGGGTTCGGCCAATCAAAGAACAAAGAGGAGAGGGGGTGCTGACCTGGTCGGGGTCCTCGGGTCTGATCGTGGGCTCCTCCCCTCCAAGATCCGGCTTCCTCCTCCCTTGCTTCGGCCGGCTATGCACCACCCTCCTCGTCACCCACCTAATGGCGCACACCACAAAGAGAGAATTAAAGCGGGAGAGATGAGATCGAGAGGGATAGGGTTTGGGCTGGGTTAGGGGTGTAAAACGGGCCGGGCCGGGCCTCGAGCCAAGGGTCTGAGCCCGGGCACGGTCTGTGTATACATACTAGTGCATGCCCGGGCACGAAGCGGGAGCCTTCGGTGCGACTAACCAACCCCCAACTCCGCTACCCGAGAGAGAGATCGAGAGAGAGAGAGAGAGAGAGAGAGCAGGGCCGTCTCGATACAAACTGAGGCCTAAGGCGAAAATTCTAAACCCGATGTTAGCGGGTTTAGATTTGGCCTAAACGGGTTCGGGTCATATAAGGGTCAACCCGATCGACCCGTTTATTTAATGGGTCGGGTTCGGGTTTGTACTTATAGCCCAATTGACCCGACTTGACCAGTTTACCAAATGGGTCGTGTCAACCCGACCCGACCCGAGCCAACCCGACCCAATCCGAGCCAACCCGACCCAACCTGACCCGACACGACCCGACCCGTTTAGTAAACGGGTTAAACGGGTCGGGTCGGGTCGGGTCGGGTTTGGGTTTAAGTTGTTGACCCGTTTATTAAATGGGTCGGGTTCGGGTTGGGTGTTTTGCCCTTATACCTATGTCTCAACCCAACCCGATCGACCCGACCCATTGCCACCCCTACTTGAAGGCAGACGTAGGGCTGCAACTTGGGCGGGCCAACCGGAACCCAACCCGAGCCCAACCCGAACCCAACCCAAATTTGGGCGGGCTAACCTGAACCCAACCCGAGCCCAACCCGAATTATTTCTCCTCTACCATATTGAAGCCGATCAACCCATCCCGCACAACCTGATCAACCTGGCCAACCCGACGAATTAGGCTAGGGCTAAGGAAGTTCAAACAGACCTTGGGCTGGGTTGGGTTGGGGGTACAAAAGATGCTAAGTTAGGGCTTTGAGATTTGGGGTACAAAAGAAAAGGGCAATGTTGGTATTAAAGGGTCACTGAGTAAGTTATTGAGAAACGATAGGGAGACGGGGGCTAGTTACAGAGTTTTGGGGTATGAATAAAATTTCCCAAATATTAGGATAAATTACACTTTGCCCCTATGTAGTTTTGTTCAAAAACACTTAACTCCCATGTAGTTTATTTTGTTCCAAATCGCTCCCTAAAGTTTGAAATGTTAGCACAATACACCCTTTTGTCAACTACATAATTTCCTTGTTTGGTGATTTTTATCTGATCGAAACTGAATTGAAGGGGGCAAAATGTTGTTTTATAGCTATAAAGGGGTTTAGTGTTTTTAAGTTAAACTTCGGGGGGCAAAGTGTAATTTACTCTAAAGATTCTTATATTAATTGAAATTTGAGAGTGATTTTTGTAAGGGATTTCGGGTGATTTTTATATGATCGAAACTGAATTGAAGGGGGCAAAATGTTGTTTTATAGCTATAAGGGGGTTTAGTGTTTTTAAGTTAAACTTAGGGGGCAAAGTATAATTTACTCTAAAGATTCTTATATTAATTGAGATTTGAGAGTGATTTTTGTGAGGGATTTCGGGTGATTGGGTTGCCTTCTTTGTGAGCCAATAAGGAGACGGGGGCTAGTTACAGAGTTTTGGGGTATGAATAAAATTTCCCAAAGATAAGGATAAATTACACTTTGCCCCTATGTAGTTTTGTTCAAAAACACTTAACTCCCATGTAGTTTATTTTGTTCCAAATCGCTCTCTAAAGTTTGAAATGTTAGCACAATACACCCTTTTGTCAACTACATAATTTCCTTGTTTGGTGATTTTTATCTGATCGAAACTGAATTGAAGGGGGCAAAATGTTGTTTTATAGCTATAAAGGGGTTTAGTGTTTTTAAGTTAAACTTCGGGGGGCAAAGTGTGATCGAAACTGAATTGAAGGGGGCAAAATGTTGTTTTATAGCTATAAGGGGGTTTAGTGTTTTTAAGTTAAACTTCGGGGGGCAAAGTGTAATTTATTCTAAAGATTCTTATATTAATTGAAATTTGAGAGTGATTTTTGTAAGGGATTTCGGATGATTTTTATATGATCGAAACTGAATTGAAGGGGGAAAAATGTTGTTTTATAGCTATAAGGGGGTTTAGTGTTTTTAAGTTAAACTTAGGGGGCAAAGTATAATTTACTCTAAAGATTCTTATATTAATTGAGATTTGAGAGTGATTTTTGTGAGGGATTTCGGGTGATTGGGTTGCCTTCTTTGTGAGCCAATTAATTATGTATTAATTGAGGGACTTCCCTTGTGAAGAAGTGAAGGGATGAGTCCCATTCTAGTAAGTTGTTTCCGTTTTGTCTAGTCAGCATGTAGACCGCCGTCCCTTGTTATATAAACTAGTGCATGTCCGTGCCTGTCGGCACTGCAGCGAACCGTCTTCAACGGCAACACACCCCCCGGGCATCACCACCCCCATTGTCGTATGCAACGACAACACACTTGACCGCCTTCGGCATGCCCATGCCGATTGGCACGAAGCGGGAGTTTTCGGTGCGACCAACCAACCCCCAACTCCGCTACCCCGGGGGGAGAGAGAGAGAGAGAGAGAGAGAGAGAGAGAGAGAGAGAGAGGAGAGAGAGAGAGAGAGAGAGAGAGAGAGAGAGAGAGAGAGAGAGAGAGCAGGGCCGACTCGATACAAACTGAGGCCTAAGACGAATTCTAAATGGAGCATTTTTATATTTATTTTTTTATCATAATGGGCCGGGCCTAAATGGTGGGTATGGTGGCTGTGGGCTGAGAGGCTGCCGATCGTGAGTGAGGTAACCAAATCACCGGGCCATTTTGGTAGCCATTTAGCACGGGCACAAACACAGACACGCAGAGAGAGAGAGAGAGAGAGAGAGAGAGAGAGAGAGAGAGAGAGAGAGAGAGAGAGAGAGAGCCGTTTAACTAATCGTGTCGTGTCTAGTTTCGGGTCATGTCCAAGACCCCTAAACCCGGACCCGACCCATTTAACTAATCGTACCTAGACCCTAAACTAATCATACCTGACCCGCTTATAAACGGGTAGACCCGATAAGACCGTTTACTACACGGGTCTATTCAATTGACCCGATCTGATGCAATCCGACACAACCTAACCTGACCCATCCGACCCGCTAGTACTACATACTATAGTATCGGATTGCGAGTAAACCCGACCCGACACGGCCCATTGAATTTTAAACGGGTCTTCCCAGGTCTACCGTGTCCTGACCCTAAACCTGGACCCGACCTATTTATTAAACGGGCCTACAGTGACAACCCGAATCCGTTTACCCCAATCAAACACATACCCGCTTAAATATACCCTAATTATATGCACTCTTGAATACACCCCACTCTTAAATAAACCCCATGCAGTTGGCTGGTACTTGAAGGTAGGGGTGGCATTCCTTGACCCGACCCGAACCCGACCCGAAGTTAGCGGGTTTAGATTTGGCCTAAACGGGTTCAGGTCATATAAGGGTCAACCCGATTGACCCGTTTATTTAATGGGTCGGGTTCGGGTTTGTACTTATAGCCCGATTGACCCGACTTGACCAGTTTACCAAATGGGTCGTGTCAACCCGACCCGACCCAATCCGATCAAATCCCGCCCAATCCGACTTGTCTTGACCCAACCCGGTACGTTTACATGGGTTCTGTTGAGCCAACCCGAGCCAATCCGGCCCGACCCGACCCGTTTAGTAAACGGGTTGGGTCGGGTTTGGGTTTAAGTTTTTGACCCGTTTATTAAACGGGGTCGGGTTCGGGTTGGGGGTTTTGTCCTTATACCTACGTCTCAACCAGACCTTACCCGACCCATTGCCACCCCTACTTGAAGGCAGACGTAGGGCTGCAACTTGGGCGGGCCTACCGGAATCCAACCCGAGCCCAACCTGAACCCAACCCAAATTTGGGCGGGCTAACCTGAACCCAACCCGAGCCCAACCTCAATTATTTCTTCTCTACCATATTGAAGCCGATCAACCCATCCCGCACAACCTGATCAACCTGGCCAACCCGACGGATTAGGCTAGGGCTAAGGAAGTTCAAACAGACCTTGGGTTGGGTTGGGGGTACAAAAGATGCTAAGTTAGGGCTTTTGAGGTTTGGGGTACAAAAGAAAAGGGCAATGTTGGTATTAAAGGGTCGCTGAGTAAGTTATTGAGAAACAATAGGGAGACGGGAGCTAGTTACAGATTTTTGGGGTATGAATAAAATTTCCCAAAGATTAGGATAAATTACACTTTGCCCCTCTGTAGTTTTGCTCAAAAACACTCAACTCCCATGTAGTTTATTTTGTTATAAATCGCTCCCTAAAGTTTGAAATGTTAGCACAATACACCCTTTTATCAACTACATAATTTTCTTGTTTGGTGATTTTTATCTGATTGAAACTGAATTGAAGGGGATAAAATGTTGTTTTATAGCTATAAGGGGGGTTTAGTGTTTTTGAGCTAAACTTCAGGGGGTAAAGTGTAATTTACTCTAAAGATTCTTCTATTAATTGAGATTTGAGAGTGATTTTCGTGAGGGATTTTCGGGTGATTGGGATGCCTTCTTTGTGAGCCAATTAGTTCTGTATCAATTGAGGGACTTTCCTTGTGAAGAAGTGAAGGGATGAGCCTCACTCTATGGTTAGAGCAAGAGATGATGATCAAATCTATCCGTCCATTTTTGTCTAGTCAGCAAGTTGTTCCATTTTGTTTAGTCAGCATGTAGACCACCGTCCCTTGTTTTTTGACCCGTTTATTAAACGGGTCGGGTTCGGGGTTGGATGTTTTGCCCTTATACCTATGTCTCAACTCGACCCGACCCGACCCGTTGCCACCCCTACTTAAAGGCAGACGTAGGGCTGCAACTTGGGCGGGCCAACCGGAACCCAACCCGAGCCCAACCCGAATCCAACCCAAATTTGGGGCGGGCTAACCTGAACCCAACCCAAGCCCAACCTCAATTATTTCTCCTCTACCATATTGAAGCCGATCAACCCATCCCGCACAACCTGATCAACCTGGCCAACCCGACGGCTTTGGCTAGGGCTAAGGAAGTTCAAACAGACCTTGGGTTGGGTTGGGGGTACAAACGATGCTAAGTTAGGGCTTTGAGGTTTTGGGGTACAAAAGAAAAGGGCAATGTTGGTATTAAAGGGTCGCTGAGTAAGTTATTGAGAAACGATAGAGAGACGGGAGCTAGTTACAGATTTTTGGGGTATGAATAAAATTTCCCAAAGATTAGGATAAATTACACTTTGCCCCTCTGTAGTTTTGCTCAAAAAACACTTAACTCCCACCCACCAGGGGATTGGAGAGTTGGCAAAGCAACTGATGCTTTGGTGATGAGGTTGTGGGTTCAACTCTTCCTCCCCTCGATTTACCCAGGAGTGAAGTGGGAATTGCCGAGTGGGTCGGGCTTCACTCCCGGAGGGATTAGTCCGAGCCTGAAGTGGGCCATTGCCCGAAAGGTTTCGGGACACCCGTCGATGTCAAAAAAAAAAAAACAACTTAACTCCCATGTAGTTTTATTTTGTTCCAAATCGCTCCCTAAAGTTTGAAATGTTAGTACAATACACCCTTTTATCAACTACATAATTTCCTTGTTTGGTGATTTTTATCTGATCGAAACTGAATTGAAGGGCGTAAAATGTTGTTTTATAGCTAAAGAGGGTTTAGTGTTTTTAAGTTAAACTTCAGGAGGTAAAGTGTATTTACTTTAAAGATTCTTCTATTAATTGAGATTTGAGAGTGATTTTCGTGAGGGATTTTCGGGTGATTGGGATGCCTTCTTTGTGAGCCAATTAATTCTGTATTAATTGAGGGACTTTCCTTGTGAAGAAGTGAAGAGATGAGCCCCATTCTATGGTTAGATCAAGAGATGACGATCAAATCTATCCGTCCATTTTTGTCTAGTGAGCAAGTTGTTTCGTTTTGTTTAGTCAGCATGTAGACCGCCGTCCCTTGTTTTTGACCCGTTTATTAAACGGGTCGGGTTCGGGTTGGGTGTTTTGCCCTTATATCTATGTCTCAACCCGAACCCATTGCCACCCCTACTTGAAGGCAGACGTAAGGCTGCAACTTGGGCGGGCCAACCAGAACCCAACCCGAGCCCAACCCGAATCCAACCCAATTTGGGCGGGCTAACCTGAACCAACCCGAGCCCAACCTCAATTATTTCTCCTCTACCATATTGAAGCCGATCAACCCATCCCGCACAACCTGATCAACCTGGCCAACCCGACGGATTAGGCTAGGGCTAAGGAAGTTCAAACAGACCTTGGGTTGGGTTTGGGGGTACAAAAATATGCTAAGGTTAGGGCTTTGAGGTTTGGGGTACAAAAGAAAAGGGCTTTGAGGTTTGGGTCGCTGAGTAAGGTATTGAGAAACGATAGGGAGACGGGAGCTAGTTACAGATTTTTGGGGTATGAATAAAATTTTCCAAAGATTAGGATAAATTATATTTTGCCCCTCTGTAGTTTTGCTCAAAAACACTTAATTCCCATGTAGTTTATTTTGTTCCAAATCGCTCCCTAAAGTTTGTAATGTTAGCACAATAACCCTTTTATCAACTACATAATTTCCTTTGGTGATTTTTATCTGATCGAAACTGAATTGAAGGGGGGCAAAATGTTGTTTTATAGCTATAAGGGGGTTTAGTGTTTTTTAAGCTAAACTTCAGGGGGCAAAGTGTAATTTACTCTAAAGATTCTTATATTAATTGAGATTTGAGAGTGATTTTCGTGAGGAATTTCGGGTGATTGGGATGCCTTCTTTGTGAGCCAATTAATTATGTATTAATTGAGGGACTTTCCTTGTGAGGAAGTGAAGGGATGAGCCCCACTCTATTGTTAGATCAAGAGATGATGATCAAATCTATCCGTCTATTTTTGTCTAGTCAGCAAGTTGTTCAGTTTTGTCTAGTCAGCATGTAGACCGCCGTCCCTTGTTATATAGATATTTGAAATTTCGGGCCGGGCCGGGCCGGGGGTTTGGGCTATAAAATGGTTTTTAATAAAAAGCTTGTCCATGGGAGGATTTGAAACCACAACCTTTAATGCATTCAGAGATGACATAACCACTATATCAACATTTTTTTTAAAATCAAATACACCCAGTTATTATATATATAATAAGTACACAGTATTATAGCGGGCCTGGCTTTCGGGCTTCCTTTCGGGCCAGGTCGGGCCGGGCTTCGGACTCAAGGTGGACGCCTAAGCCCGGCCCATGAAATGTTTAGGCCGGGCTCTACTGTTGATTTTCGGGCTGGGTTCGGGCCTATGGGCTTTTTTTACACCCCTAGACTGGGTTCGGGTTTAATTTATAGAATGAGGGGGGCGACATGGGTATTGGATGAGGTCAAGGGTGGCCGGGATTTCGGGGATTTGGGGTGAGGGAGGTGCAGTGACAGAGAGGGGGAGGTTGAGTGGAGATTGGGGGGGAAAGAGAGAGAGAGAGAGAGAGAGAGAGAGAGAGAGAGAGAGAGAGAGAGAGAGAGAGAGAGAGAGAGAGAGAAAAGGGGGAAACGTGGGTTGGGGGGTTATCAGCCCCTGCTCTTCGTACAACACAACAGATAGAGAGAGGAGTTAGGTTGGCTGGATGTTGGTTGAATGCATGAGTATGGTTGTGAGGGGGTTTGAGTGGGGTGAATTTATATTTGGATATAAAAAAAGAATAGTTGAAATTGGGTTTGATTGGTGTACAAGTCATTCGGTTGAGAGGTGTACAAATAAGGGATTTGAGTGGAGGGGAATCTCTTAGTACTTCGGATCAAAGTCGGATGATCGATGTTTAAAGTGTGTTGTTCTCTTAAGAGGGAAGGGGTTTCTGGTGCGTCGGATCCGATTGGCAAAATAAAAAGGGACACAGATTCTCGTCCTACCCACTCGGGACACAGATCTCATCCTACCCACTCGATTAGGATCAGGTGACCGAGAAAGACATAGAGGGGTAAGGGGCTAGAGTTGGGGTATGGCCTAGGGTGGTCTAAGGAACTGAGACTATCCGATGGAGTTGGATCGACAATCGGGTAAAACCTATCAGCCCTAGGTTGACATGCTTTTGGTTAGGTAACCTGCACCGCTCAGCGACGGTTTCGTATAGGGATACGTCCAGGTCTACAATGCTCATGCAAAAATAATTAATAATTAGATTAATCGTGCTCACACGCACGTTTAACATATGTGCGTACACATATGCACAATCACACACACATTTCCACAAACATATTACCAATACTTTGTCACCGTGCAACCTGGCCCCTTGGTCTAGTCCAACTCAAGTCCACCACACAGTTCATGCATCAATATAAAAGTTCAATAGAAACAAAATTATAACTGCTAGCAATATTATAATAATAAAAGATAGGTATCCTTAGTAAAAGTTAATCCTAGAGTACCGGGCATTTCACAACCGGTGGTTATAGAACCCGTCCGGTAGTTATAAAACTAAAAAATTAAAATAAAATAAAATCTTTGGAAAAAAATTCTCACAAAAAATTTAAAATTTTAATTTTTAACAACACAAAATCTGTACACATACACATAGTTTCGTATCGGGTTCAAATCGAATTTTTCGGATTTTTTGACTCCGTTAGGGCTTATACTTATATTTAAACAAACAGGTGCAAGGTAATGGTCCTACCAGGTGAGCCCCGTAGCATAAAAGGCACGGTAGCCAATCTAAGGGCTTGTGAAACTCGGCCCCTCCCTATAAATCTATGTACTTAAAGTTGAACTGATTTTTCTAATCCATTGATCTTTACAACTATTTTAACTTATAACTATTATAGGGGATTTCTTCTATATTCACCATATATCACATATAGGGAAATACACAAAAAGTTACCTAAAAAATAAATTTTAAAGAGTTACAAAGACTCTGCAAACATAATCGATTGGCCAAAGATTATAGAGCAACTACCAATGATCATAACTCATGCTAATAGCTACTTATTGGGCTGAAGAAGTCCTAAATCGAGCGATCATCCTAACGCGCAAACTAAGAGGCACATAGAAGCTGATACTAATGGGCATCGCTCCGCTGAACGAAACAATCCCAAAGATACTCCCACTAGGCATGCGCAATAGGTAGGGGGTCGAGAGGAGTTAGTAGAGGACAGGAGACAGAGTGGATGAAGTAGGCCCGGATGGCTTGATCATGGCAATGCCATTCCTGCAACAAGAGCATCACGAGCAGGAGTAAGCATCAGAGCGAGATGAGCGGTAGTCGTGATAGTCAATGATGATGTGTTAGTAACAACATAATTTATCGGAAGGGGATCCTCGCCGGTGATATGACCCAAGAGATCATGACAGGCAAGATTGGCCTCGACGAAAATTGACCAATTAGTGATCAAGGTGAGCTTGAGGTTCAAAGCCTTCAGAGGTGGGATGACCATAGTAAGTGTCATGTGGGGTTGGAGGGCAAGAGCGGGGGGGTGGTGTCGAGCTGATGTCCGGTTGAGGGCTAGAGGCAAGTGGGGGAGTCGAGGTGGCGTCAAACTGGTGCAGGGGTGGGGATAGAGGGAGATGGGAGTGTCGGGGGTGGTGTCAGGTGGAGGCTAGGGGACAAAAGTCTAGGGTCAGGCGACTGGTAGTCAGGAAGCTAGGTGGTGCGACATAGTATATATCTATATAACATGACACGTCAATTTTGTGCTGACTAGACAAAACGGAAACTTACTAGAACAAGCTGATTGGACAAAAATGAACCGAATAGATCTAACAATTCGTTCAAAAATCAACGCACGATCTCTATTTTCCCGTCAACCAACTCCCTCTCATTGGTTTCAAATCCTGACCCATTTAAACTGCACTAAACCCTAAAATACCGGTCCATTTAAACTACACTAAACCTAACCGTTCATCCCGTGATCGTCGTTCGCATCAACGGCTATAAATCCGCATGCTGAAATTTCGACGTCCCAAACCATCGGGTCGATCTCGAAGAATCCGTTCGAATAGAGACAACTGTGATTGATCGATTATATGGGGAGATGGAGTTGGTCGCGCCGAAGGGTGCCCGCTTCGTGCTAATCGGCACGGGAGAGGAAATGTAGTCGTCGTCAAAAGTGTTTTGTTGCCGAAGGTGTTCAGGTGTGTTGCCGAGCTGCAGTGCCGACAGATGTGTTGCCGCCGATGTGATTGATCGATTATAGGGGGAGGGGGAGTTGGTCGCGCCGAAAGCGTCGCTTCGTGCCAATCGGCACGGGCGAGGAATGGGTGTCCCTATAAATACCGGTGGTGTTGTCGCAAGTGTTTTGTTGCCGAAGTCGTTCTGGTGGGTTGCCGCCGAAGGCCGTCCGCTGCAGTGCCGATCGACAGATGTGTTGCCACCGAAGACGGTCCATTGTAGTGCCGACAGACATAAGCATGCACTAGGACAACTACAACTAACAACAACTTTTATAAGTCATAACTGTTATAGGGGCTTTCTTCTGTATTCACCATAGATCCCATATAGGGAAATACAAAGAGAGAGAGAGAGAGAGAGAGAGAGAGAGAGAGAGAGAGAGAGAGGAGAGAGAGAGAGAGAGAGAGAGAGAGAGAGAGAGAGAGAGAGAGAGAGAGAGAGAGAGAGAACAAAAAATGAAATTTGAAAATTACAAGGACTTGGCAAACATGTATAATCAACTGCCTAAAGATTATAGAGTAGCTACCAGTGATCATAAAACTCCCCTTTTGCTTATGATCCACTAAACAAGCACCAATTATTATTTTTTTTATTTCTACACTTTTTAATTGTATGGAACGTACACTCAAACACCCATCACGCCAAGTTCATCATTCGGTCGAGGAAATCCGGCAGGTGCTCCCTCTTCACGCACTGCGTCATCAAACGGGCACCCTCCTTGGGTGCCGACGGCTTGACAAGGATGCACGTAGCGATGCAGTCGCTGTTCGTCAAGGGCACAACGTGCACCGGCGCACCCCACCCGTAGTCCATCTCGTTGAACCCCAGCCAGGTCCAGTCCGACACCAGCAACGTCTCATAGGCCGACGTTAGCGGTACGGGTCCTCCCGCAGCTCGCCCTTCGCCCACCTCGCATACTCGGCCGGCAGCCGCTTCTTCCCGTCGTTGATCAGCGTCACAATCTCGACGATGGACGCGTGCGCAATCCTCCCGCTCGGCGCCGAGACTTTCATAATGTAGTAGCAGTTCCCGTAGTAGCCTCCGTCGGAGGGCAGTGCCTGCTTCAGCAGGTGGCGGGTGTTCATCGCGAAGCACAGGTGGACGTCGACCCCGGGATCGACCTGGATCGCCTGCGTCCGGCACTGCCAGACCTTGGCGATGAGGATCTCGAAGGTGGAGCACCGGTGGCCGGTGTGCGCGATGTAATGGTTCTTCATGTGGTTGATGTTGTCCAAGGACATGTCCATTATGAAGTATTGTAGGTGGAAGGCCGGCCGCGACCGGTGGGCTTGCCACGGTGAATTTCGGTGGGTTGGGGATGGCTTCTCGGTGCCAGATTGGCTCGACGGTCGGCCTCGTAAGGCCTCGGGCGAGCTCCGCAATCGCTAGCATGAATTGTGCCGCCCCTTGGCCGTCGCAGATGCAGTGGCTGAATCTGAAGCCGATGACGCAGCCGCCGCATTTGAATTCTGTGACCTGTGTTTTGTTGGTGCATGACTTAGGATTTGATGAATATATAGGCTGCATTAGAGCATCTCCAACCATGGCCTCTATTTTGCTATTGCCAAATAAGCATATTCCCCAAATATTCTTAAATGGAGGCCTTCCATCTCCAACCATGACCCCTATAATTTAGCATCTTCAAGGAATATACCTTTTTTTATTTTACTTTTAAATATTAGAATAAAAATTCATTAACAAGAATAAACATTAACAAAAATAATTATAAAATAAGTAATTAAATAATAATATAATAACAAATATTAATATTAATATAATATTTAATGATTTAAAAATAACTCCAAAAAATATTAGATATTAGTCTCTTTTCGAAGGCGTCGATGAGAGCTTTCCAACGGTACCAAATTTGTTAAAAACAGATTAATAAATTAATACGTATACTTAGTTTAAAATATTTATGTATAAATTTAACAACGGATATAGATGTCATTTGATTTTTTATATATAGTCTTTGAAGGGTATTTTGGGTATTAATCTTAAAATCAATAAAATAGGGGGGCTGGCATTTGGGTGAGAAGTCCGGCATATATGCCGGCCAAACAGCCCTCCGGCATATATGCCGGCTCATATGCAGGAGGGTTGGGAGCTCCCGTCCGCCATATATGCAAATATGGCGGACGGTTGGAGATGCTCTTAGCTCATTTTTTCATTAAAAGTGCCCCAAGCAAAGTGCTGTGATGGATACAAGTGGCTCGACCGGTCCCATCGCCCAGGCAGAATAGGCCGGCATGAAACACAGACTCGGGCCGTAATAGTAGGTTTGAAATTATAAAAAAAAAACTACGATTCCTGAAGAATACAGTCAAGAACTCGTCCTTATTTATTTTAATAAATCAATGTAGAAGATTCTAAAAATCTTTTGTGTTGGATCCACCATCGCAGTAATCGATCCTCATCTAGAGCTTCGCTAAGATCCTCAAAAGATCCCAGTGGCACGGAACTCAAGCAGCTTTTTCTTCTCTTTAACTTCTCCAAAGAAAGAAGAAAGGATCACAAGTTTGAGCCGCTCCATCTTCTCTTCATTTGTTTTTTGCAAAATAGACCACAGGTTTTAACCCCAACTTGCTATCCACAGTCGGATTTGCTCGATCATTTTCGGCGGTCGACCAACCCCGTCGGATTTTATAACTTTTTCGGCCATGTGGATGATGGCCCTCGGATTTGTTGATCATTTCCGGCGGCCCATAATTTCCATCAGATTTGATACAAATGTAAAGAGCATCTCCAACCGGCTCTGAAGCTCGGAGGTGCTCCGAAGCAAGTGGGGCCCGCATTTTGCTGCCACCTCATCGGAGGCATCTTCGGTGAGAGGGTCAGCTCCAACCGCCTCCGAACCATATGTCCGAGGCTTTTGCACAAAACACCCTACCAATTTTTAAGTTATCCAAACTCTCAAATTTGACTGCAAACCCCACCCACCTCATATATATATAAAATAATTTCTGAAAGGTCCGGGGGGTTTTTAATAAAAATCCGGAATTTTTTATTCACTCGGAGGCTCCGAAGGACCTCTGTTGTATGTGGAGGGCTTCGGAGGTCCGGGGGGCACGTGGCCTACGTGGCATGCCACGTAGGCCTTGGGACATCCCTTCGGAGCCGGTTGGAGCCCGGAAATTCGTTCGGAGATCCACGTCGGTCTTCAGAGGTCGCCTACGGAGCCGGTTGGAGATGCTCTAAGTTGGGCTGTCACAATCAATTCGGTGTGCTATGAGCCAAATATTTTATTTTTTTGAAATTTTAATGGTGGGAGTATTAGCCGTTAATCCATAAGGTGTCCAGTACCGTAAGGTCGCGGGACTGATGCATCTACAGCCATCAATCGGTGAATCAGGCCGCCACCTTGGTCGCCGTACTGGATCATTTCTCGAGAAAGAGCAGTGAGCAAAAAAGGAAGCAGACCTGCACCAAGAAGACGAGCTGGGTCTCCTCCGAGGGGTCGAGGTGGGGGTGGGGGTGGGGGAGGAGCTCGTCCTTGGAGATGGCGAAGGGGTGCTCCATGAAATTCACGTCCTCCAGGCCGCAGTCCGCCGCTCCCTCCACGAACCACACGCCGTCGCCGGTGCAGTCGACCTCCACCTCCCCATGCTCTGACTCACGAGCCGGCCGGCGAGGGGGTAGTAGGGGACCAGCGCCTTCGCCAGCGCCTCCCTCGTCACCCGGGCCTGCTCCCGGCCGTACTTGAACACGTGAAGCGAGTCGATCAGGACCCGCTGGGTCGGGTACCGGTCGAGCCACGACAGCCGGAGCCTCCCGGACGGCGTTGGCTCTCTGGGGACGACCAGCTCCTGTGATAGTTTCGTCACAGAGAAGCCCATGGTCGGCTGAGAGCTAGAGAGAGAGAGAGAGAGAGAGAGAGAGAGAGAGAGAGAGAGAGCCCGGCCAGCGATCTGCGTGGTCGTTGCATTGCGTTTTATAGGCCCAATGTGCTTTTGCACGCCATTTGGTAAAGAGGTCATTTCGGAGAAATAAATTCTAAAGTGAGTATAATTCACTTGTTAGAGAAAAAGAAAGAGTGTGATAAACATCAAATGATCACTAAATAAAAATTTATTATCTTTTTGGTAGGTTTTTAAATGGATTTAAAAGAGAGTCATGTTCACACACGAAAGAAAAATTTTAGCTTTTTAAAAAACGTTCACGTGGTACAACACGAGAGAGAGACTTTCATTTTAGTATAGATACTAGTAAGAAACCAGGACAATGTCCGAATGTGCTTGATGCACGCCATTTGTCAAAGACGACATTGCAACTGTCCAAAGAAGTTGAAATCTGAAGTAAGTGTGATTTACTTGTTAGAGAGAGAGTGAGGGGGGGGGGGGGGGGGGGGGCGGGAGAGATTAACATCAGATGAACATTAAATGCCATTGAATGAAAATTAATCATCTTTATGGTAGGTTTTTAATAGATTTAAAAAAGAGCCGATTTTACACACGGAAGAAGAATTCAAGCTCTTTAATAGACAACCACGTGTCGCAACACGGGAGAGAGGCTTCCATTTTAGTATATATATAGATATATAGATTATTGAAATGGTGGTCACTACAGGTTGGAGATGGTGCGGTGCACGGAGCATCGATCCGATTTTCGGGTTCAGATCTTCTACAGTCGGTCGGCACCGGTTGGTAGGCCTGCGGGCATCACAATCGTAAGATGGCAGACAACTGAAAGTGAATAGTACTAGCGCCAATTGCATGCGGATGTTATGCGCGTCGAACCCACCGACCGGGGCCGACCGACTGGAGGAGATCCGAACTCCTTGTTTTCTAGTACTACTTCACGATTCCGTGAGCGTGTGAGCTTTTTGACCACACCCTCGGCCCCAGATTCCTTGCGAGTCTGGAAGGCTGACGAACGGCGTCTGAAAGGTCGACTAATTATTTTAAACACAGAAAACTACTTTAATTTTAAGGGGGTTAAAAAAATATTATTATTAATTTCCTAAAAATAAATATTATTTATAAATAAATATTAGTTTCATGCACGTGATACGGTGCAGAACGCACATGGAAAATTAAATGAGACCGGTGCATTGGGCATCCTTTCTCCAAAAAAAAAATAAACATGTGCGTTGCACGCGCAACAATTACTGATCAACTGACGAGGGGGAATGACTTGCATGGCTCAAACGGCTGTGATCAGCTGAAGAGAGAGAGAAAAAAGATAGAGATCAAGAAAGAGATAGAGAGTGAAAAGGAATCTGTTAGAGAGCTAGAGAGGGTGCTGGGTGATGGTTACAGCTAGCTCGAGAGATGAAGAGAGAGAGATAGAGTGCTTATGATCAGATTTAAGAGATTTAGAGAGAGAAACGAAAGAGGAGAGAGATGGCATCTGATCATAACGAGGGAGTCGGTTAAGGGCTTGGTTTTGGATAACACGGACGGCTGCGATCGGGTAAGAGAGACGTGTCCGATCTGAGTTGGTCGCAAAAGGTTAGGAGTTGGGTTCTTTTGAATACACATGCATGGGTTGCCAAAATCTGCATGGATTTTAGTTTAGATGCAATGGGATTTGGAAAAGTGATAGTGGGTCGTGAGATATTGAGAGAGAAAGAGATTGCGACATGGGAATATGAGAAAGAGAGGAAAAAGGGACGGCGACAGTGACCAACCGTCGTAGCAGGAAGGAGAAGAGGAGAGGCCAAGTTTATCTTGGGTGCACTAATCAAGATCCAAATGTAAGTTGGGCTGTCCCAATCAATTTGGTGCGATATGAGCCAAATATTTAATTATTTTGAAATTTTAACACCAAATATTTTTAGATGTTGAAAGAATCGACGAGAGTGTGAAAAAGTGTACTATGGCCCTTTCGGTTCGAATATTTAGAAGATTAGTGGAGTACGGAAAATGCTTCCTTTTTTTCCATCATTAAAATTCTCCTATGTTGAAGAAAAACCACTTTTTACAATTGATGCAATTTATATTCCATTCTACCTATTCATTAAAAGTGAGGAGATATATTTTTAACTCTCTCTCATACACACTCTCCCTCTCTCTCACGACTTGCAACTCCTAGAAATTGGGTCATTTCTTATTTTCTTTCGACCACCAAGTACTGTGGGCTTCACAAACCTCCAGACACCTGGTTTTGTATGATAGTATATGCTTTCACCAAGAGATTATATGTCTCAACTACGTCATTTATAAATCCTACTATACCTCGCCCATCCTCATGGTGAAATTATGTACTGTATACAAAACAAGGAGTGGAAATGTTTGTATATCCCAAGGTTCCTGGAGCTCTAATGGAGAGAATATACGAATGGACCCAATTCCTAAGAGTTGCAAGTCCCATGAAAAAAAAAACACAGCCATAAATAGGTGAAGCAGGAAAAATTTAACAACCAATTCCTGTCTCCCATGTCGCAGAGGTTCCTTGTTCGACTCTCGGTATGGACATCGTGGAGCGAACTTTTCCTCAAGACCGTTGTGCCTTGTTTGTGCATGCGAATCCAGACCGTTAATGTCATGTTCACGGGATAATGATAATAATAAATAGCAGCTATTGACTGCCTCCCCCCGTTTCGATCTTCGAACCTCGTTGAGTCATTTCTCTAGCGCATACGGTAAGTGCGGCACCGCACCGTAGCCGTCTGATGCACGCGCTGCGTGCATCGCATGCACGCAGCGGTGTAATGCCGCACTATAGCATTTCTCTCTCTCTCTCTCTCTCTCTCTCTCTCTATATATATATATATATATATATATATATATATATATATATATATAGGGTCAGGATCGGATGACCCATCAAATTTTGACCCAGCAAATAACCCAGCACTCTTTGATGCACCTAGAAGTTTTAGAATGAGCTGATTTTTTATAGACATGTTGTCTATAGTATGTTGATCATCCTCACAAAAAATCAGCCCATTCTAAAACCTCTAGGTGCATCAAATGCGTTCTTTAAATCAACGGTTAAAATTGACAGTAAAAAACCGTTGATTTGAAAAGCGCATTTGATGCACCTAAAGGTTTTAGAATGGGCTGATTTTTTGTGAGGATGATCAACATACCATAGACAACATGTCCACAAAAAATTAGCCCATTCTAAAACCTCTAGGTTCATCAAAGGGTGCTTGGTTATTGCTGGGTCAAAATTTGCTTGGTCAGCCGATCCCGACCCATATATATATATATATATATATATATATATATATATATATATATATATATATATATATATATATATATATATATATATATATATATATGGGAGGGATACTCTTACTCATGGTCTCTTACTCATAGAGTTACCTATGATCCGAGCCGTCCATTAGATCCCGACGTACGGTTCGGATTAAATGGGGAGTTAAAACAATGGTTTCTTCATTAAATGCGGACTTTTAATACGGGCATTTAATGCGGACACCATTGCTTTAACTCCCCATCTAATACGACCCGTACGTCGGGATCTAATGGACGACCCGGATCATAGGTAACTAAATGAGTAAGAGTATCCCTCCCCATATATATATATATATATATATATATATATATATATATATATATAACGGAACTTGATTAAAGTAAATAATAAACAATAAAGCAGTGCCGACAGCTCTGCAATATTGATTTTTGATAACTTTTCTGGGTTGGACCTATAATCTGCCGATAGGTCTACAATGCCCTTTGTTTGCTTTTAAAATCATATAAGATTTTAAAATGGGGACTTAGTGAGAGGTCCCTGACCAAGAGATCATTTTAAGGGGAAGGACAACAACAAGATGGTGTTGCACTAGGTCCCTCCAAACCTGGTGCAACCCCCCCTGCCGTCGTCGCCAGACCTAACCGAACCCCCCGCCACTCTCCAGCCCCCGCCGCCGCCACCAGACCTAACCGAACCCCCCGCCACTCTCCCCCGCCACCGCTGACGGACCTAACCGAACCCCCAGCCACCCTCCTCCGCCATCGCCGCCGGACCTAACCGAACCCCCCGCCTCCCCCCCCTCCCCCACCACCCTCGGACCAATGTGAACAAGCTCTGTCAAGAGCACATACCATGCATTACTAGTTCATCAATTAAACAAAAGCATATATGTGAGATTCAGAATAAGAACGGGGGTTCAATTCGTCATCCACCAAGATGACCTTGGACTTGGGTGAGAATATGGTCGGATTGTTGTGATCACAATTTGACAAGCCTCATCGAGCCTATGCTCAGGTTAGCAACAAGTATTGTATCTCGCCCGGTCAACTTCCGGGATTGGCATGATTGGCATACAAGGGGTATAGTAGACATTATTGCCGACTTATGGGAACGATAGTCGATGCAAACGATTTGGCGGCACGATGCTTCATACACGAAACAAAGGAGGGCAAGGCTAGAGGTCGAACTCAAGGCCAAAAGAGACCGATTGACAATCGCTAAAGCCCCGAGGAGGCTCATATGGCTCGACTCCATGGGCTAGTAAGGTCGGAACTGCTTTGACAATAAAAAGGGATTAGGCACAACAGTCACACTGTTGCCAAGTTGCTTGGTAATCAACACATGGCCAACACCACCACCAACACCAAAAAGTAGACAACATGGAGAAAACAACACATGGGTCGGTTACTTCGAGTCAGTCCATACAAAAGTCAAGGCTGCCAATTGGCTACCGAAACATCGGCCACAGGCCACCTGTAACCATGCACAAGAGAGGCGAGGGGGAAGTTGAGTTACCCCTGATGGTCGGCGCTTCTCGGCCAAATGACCGATGTCAGTACAACGAAAGGAAAAGAAAAGGGGCTGCTGCTAGTTGGTCGACGATTGTTGCCAACCATCATGCTGTCTGGCCGACGACAGCCACTAGAGAAAGATCGAAAGGGAGGGGGTTTGTCGACTGGCTATCAGCCCATGAGGGTCTGGTCGTGCTCCATTGACTACACAGTCGCTGGCGATTGTGGCTGCGGCAAAATAAATGGGCAAAGAAGGGGGTCGGCCAATCAAAGAACAAAGAGGAGAGGGGTGCTTACCTTGTCGGTGTCCTCGGGTCTGATCGTGGGCGCCTCCCCTCCAAGCTCCGGCTCCCTCCTCCCTTGCTTCGGCCGGCTATGCACCACCCCTACTTGTCACCTACCTAATGGCGCACACCGCAAAGAGAGAGAAATTGAGCGGGAGAGATGAGATCGAGAGGGAGGGTGAGAGGGATAGGGCTTGGGCTGGGTAAGGGGTGTAAAACGGGCCGGGACTAGAGATGTCAAGCCCGGGTAGGCCCGTAGGGACGATCAGGTCCTGTCCTCGAGCCTAGGGTCTGAGCCCCGGCACGGTCCATGTATACATATATTTGAAATTTCGGGCCAGGCCGCGTTGGGGCTATAAAATGGTTTTTAATAAAATAGTTTGTCCATGGGAGGGATTGAAACCTCAACCTTTAATACTTTCAGAGATACCATAACCACTGAACCAACATTTTTTTAGTATTCAATGCACCCAGTTTTTATAAATATAACACGTACACAGTATTATAGCGGGCTTGGCTTTCGGGCTTCCTTTCGGGCCAGGTCGGGCCGGGCTTCGAACTCAAGGTGGCGGCCCGAGCCCGGCCCATGATATGTTCAGGCTGGGCTCAGGCTATTCACTTTCGGGCTGGGTTTGGGCCTATGGGCTTTTTTTACACCTCTAGGCTGGGTTCGGGGTTAATTTATAGAAAGAGGGGGGCGGCATGGGTATTGGGTGAGGTCAAGGGTGACCGGGATTTTGTGGATTTGGGGTGAGGGAGGTGCAGTGATTGAGAGGGGGAGGTTGAGTGGGGGGAGAGAGAGAGAGAGAGAGAGAGAGAGAGAGAGAGAGAGAGAGAGAGAGAAGGAAGGGGGGGGGGGGAGGATTTGAGAGAAGGGTGAAACGTGGCTTGCGGGTTATTAGCTCCTGCTCTTCATACAAAATCAGATCTCTTAGTACTTCGGATCAAAATCTGATGGTCAATGTTTAAAGAGAAAGTGTGTTGTTTTCTTAAGAGGGAAGAGGTTTCTGGTGCGTCAGATCGAGATCCGATTGGGATCAGGTGACCGAGAAAGACATAGCAGGGTAAGGGGCTAGATTTGGAGGATGGCCTAGGATCTAAGGCACCAAGACTACCCGATCGAGTTGGATCGACAATCGGGTAAAACCTATCAGCCCTAGGTCGACATGCTTTTGGTTAGGTAGCCTGCACCGCTCAGTGACGGTTCCGTACAGGGATATGTCCAAGTCTTCAACGCTCATGTAAAAATAATTAATAATTAGATTAATCGTGCTCACACGCATGCTTAACATATGTGAGTACACATATGCACAATCACACACACACATTTGCACAAAAATATTACCTATACTTTGTCGCCGCACAACCTGACCCTTTGGTCTGGTCCAACTAGGGGTATCAACGGGTCAGGTCGTGTCGGGTTCGTGTCGTGTCTAGTTTCGGGCTGTGTCCAAAACCCCTAGACCCGGACCCTACCCGTTTTAACTAATCGTGTCTAGATCCTAAACCCGTAGCCGACCCGCTAATAAACGGGTAGACCCGATAAGACCCGGTAAGACCCGTTTACCACACGGGTACGGTCTATTCAGTTGACTCGATCCGACCCAATCCCACTTGACCCGATAGACCCGCTGGTACTATATATTACAGTATCGGATTGCGGGTAGACCCGACCCGACACCACACGACCCATTGAATTTTAAACGGGTCTTCCCGGGTCTACCGTGTCCAAACCCTAAACCCGGACCCGACCCGTTTATTAAACTGGTCTATCGTATCGACCCGTTTAACACCCGAACCCGTTTAACCCTGATCTAGACCCGCTAACTTCGTGTCGGGTCTGCCGTGTCGGATGCAAAATTGCCAGCCCTAGGTTCAACTCAAGTCCACCACACAGTTCATGCATCAAGATAAAAGTTCAATATAGAAAAAATTATAACTGCTAACAATATTATAATAATAAAAGATAGGTGCCCTTAATAAAAGTTAACCCTAGAGTACCAGGCATTTTACAACCGGTGGTTATAAAACCGCCCGATAGTTATAAAACTAAAAAATTAAAATTAAAATAAAATCTTTGGTAGAAAAATCTGATAAAAAATATAAAATTTTAATTTTTAACAACACAAAATCTTTACACATACACACATATTCATATCGGATTCTAATCGAATTTTTCGGATTTTTTGACTCCATTAGAGCTTATACTTACATGGAAACAAACAGGTGCAAGATAATGGTCCTACCAGGTGAGCCCCGTAGCATAAAAGGCACGGAAGCCAATCTAAGGGCTTGTGAAACTCAGCCCCTCCCTAGAAATCTATGTACTTAAAGTTGAACTGATTTTTCTAATCCATTGATCTTTACAACTATTTTAACTTATAACTATTATAGGGGATTTCTTCTATATTCACCATATATCACATGTAGGGAAATACACAAAAAGTTACCTAAAAAATAAATTTTAAAGAGTTACATAGACTCTGCAAACATAATCAATTGGCAAAGATTATAGAGCAATTACCAATGATCATAACTCATGCTAATAGTTGCTTATTAGACTGAAGAAGTTCTGAATCGATCGATCATCCTAATGCGCAAACTAAGAGGCAAATAAAAGCTTATACTAACGGGCATCGCTCCGCTGAACGAAACAATCCCGAAGATACTCCCACTAGGCATGCGCAATAGGTAGCTAGGAGGTCGAGAGGAGTTAGTAGGGGACGGAAGACAGAGTGGATGAAGTAGGCCCGGATAGCTTGATCATGGCGATGCCATTCCTGCAGCAAGAGCATCACGAGCAGGAGTAAGCGTCAGAGCAAGAGGAGCGGTAGTCGTGATAGTCAATGATGATGTGGTAGTAATAACATAATTTGTCGGAAGGGGATCCTCGCCGGTGATATGACCCAAGAGACCATGATAGACAAGATTGGCCTCGACGAAAATTGACCAATTAGCGATCGAGGTGAGCTTAAGGTTCAAAGCCTTCAGAGGTGGGACGACCATAGTAAGTGTCAGGTGGGGTTGGAGGGCAGGAGCGGGGGGAAGGGGGGGGGGGGGGGGGTTAGGGTGGTGTCAGACTGATGTCCGGTTGAGGGCTAGAGGCAGGTGGAGGAGTCGAGGTGGCATCAAACTGGTGCAGGGGTGGGGATAAAGGAAGATGGGAGTGTTGGGGGTGGTGTCAGGTGGAGGTCAGGGGACAAAATTTTGGGGTCAGGCGACTTGGTAGTCGGGAAGCTAGGTGGTGCGACAGAGTATATATCTATATAACATGGCACGTCGGTTTTGTGCTGACTAGACAAAACGGAAGCTTACTATAACAAGCTGACTGGACAAAATGAACCGAATAGATCTAACAATTCGTTCAAAAATCAACGCACGATCTCTATTTCCCTGTTAACCAACTCCCTCTCATTGGTTTCAAATCCCGATCGACCCATTTAAACTGCACTAAACCCCTAAAATTTCGGCCTATTTAAACTACACTAAACCTGGCCGTTCATCCCGTAATCGTTGTTTGCATCAACGACTATAAACCCGCCTACTGAAATATCAACGTCCCAAACCATCGGGTCAATCTCAAGGAATCCGTTCGAATAGAGACAATTGTGATTGATCGATTATAGGGGGAGATGGAGTTTGGTCGCGCCGAAGGTGCCCGCTTCGTGCCAATCGGCACGGGCGAGGAAATGTAGTTGTCATCAAAAGTGTTTTGTTGCCGAAGACGTTCAGGTGTGTTGCCGCTGAAGGCGACTCGCTACAGTGCCGACAGATGGGTTACCGTCGATGTGATTGATCGATTATAGGGGGAGGGGGAGTTGATCGCGCCGAAAGCACCCGCTTCGTGCCAATCGTCACGGACGAGGAAATGGGTGTCCCTATGAATGCCGGTGTTGTCGTCGAAAATGTTTTGTTACTGAAGACATTTAGGTGGGTTGCCGCCGAAGGCGGTCCGCTGCAGTGTTGACAGATATATTGCCGCCGAAGACGGCCCGCTGCAGTGTCAATATGCACAGACATGCACTAGTACGTACAACTACAACTAACAACAACTATTATATGTCATAACTGTTATAGGGGCTTTCTTCCATATTCACCATAGATCCCACATAGGGAAATACAAAGATAGAGAACCAAAAAATGAAATTTAAAAATTACAAGTACTTGGCAAACATAGAATCAACTGCCTAAAGATTATAGAGTAGCTACCAGTGATCATAAAACTCCCCTTTTGCTTATGACCCACTGAACAAGCACCATTTTTTTTTTTCTTACACTTTTTAATTGTATGGAACGTACAATCAAACACTCATCACGCCAAGTTCATCATTCGATCGAGGAAATCCGGCAGGTGCTCCCTCTTCACGCACTGCGTCATCAAACGGGCACCCTCCTTGGGTGCCGACGGCTTGACAAGGATGCAAGTGGCGATGCAGTCGCTGTTCGTCAAGGGCACAACGTGCACCGGCTCACCCCACCCGTAGTCCACCTCGTTGAACCCCAGCCAGGTCCAGTCCGACACCAGCAACGTCTCATAGGCCGACGTTAGCCGGTACGGGTCCTCCCGCAGCTCGCCCTTCGCCCACCTCGCATACTCGGCCGGCAGCCTCTTCTTCCCGTCGTTGATCAGCCTCACAATCTCGACGATGGACGCGTGCGCAATCCTCCCGCTCGGCGCCGAGACTTTCATAATGTAGTAGCAGTTCCCGTAGTAGCCTCCGTCGGAGGGCAGTGCCTGCTTCAGCAGGTGGCGGGTGTTCATCGCGAAGCACAGGTGGACGTCGACCCCGGGATCGACCTGGATCGCCTGCGTCCGGCACTGCCAGACCTTGGCGATGAGGATCTCGAAGGTGGAGCACCGGTGGCCGGTGTGCGCGATGTAATGGTTCTTCATGTGGTTGATGTAGTCCAAAGACATGTCCATTATGAAGTACTGTAGCTGGAAGGCCGCCGCGACCGGTGGGCTTGCCACGGTGAACTTCGGTGGGGTGGGGATGGCTTCTCGGTGCCAGATTGGCTCGACGGTCGGCCTCGTATGGCCTCGGGCGAGCTCCGCGATCGCTGTCATGAACTGTGCCGCCCCTGGGCCGTCGGAGATGCAGTGGCTGGATCTGAAGCCGACGACGCAGCCGCCGCATTTGAATTTTGTGACCTGTGTTTTGTTGGTGCATGAGTTAGGATTCGATGAATATATTGGCTCCATCAGCTCATTATTTTCATTTAAAGTGCCAGGCAGAATAGGCATGAAACTAGGGCTGGCAATTTCGGGCCCGACACGGCAGACCCGGCACGAAGTTAGCGGGTCTGGGTCAGGGCTAAACGGGTCCGGGTCGTAAACGGGTTGACACAATAGACCCGTTTAATAAACGGGTCGGGTCCAGGTTTAGGGTCTGGACACAATAGACCCGGGAAGACTCGTTTAGTATTCAACGGGTCGTGTCAGGTCGGATCTACCCGCAATCTGATACTATAATATATAATACCAGCGGGTCTTTCGGGTCAGGTCGGGCCAAGTCGGATTGGGTCGGATCAAGTCAACTTAATCGACCCGGGTGGTAAACGGGTCTTATCGGGTCTACCCTTTTATTAGCGGGTCGGGTACAGATTTAGGATCTAGACACAATTAGTTAAACGGGTCGGATCCGGGTCTAAGGGTTTTGGACACACGACACCAGACACGACCCAACCCATTGCCACCCTGGCCTACATGAAACACAGACTCGGGCCCTAATAGTAGGTTTGAAATTATAAAAAAAAACGGCCATGTCTGAAGAATCTTGTAAAGCAACCAGCCCCCCTCCTTCTCGCTCTACCCCCGTTGATATTATTTACGTAAAGCAGAGTCAAACCTTGGCCGGGCAGGGATCTACAAGCAACTCATCTACTTGTCATATACAATACAGTAAAGAACCCGTTCTTATTTATTTTAATAAATCAATGCAGAAGAATCTAAAGATCTTTTGTGTTGGATCCTCCATCGCAGCGATCGATCCTCATCTAGAGCTTTGTTAAGATCCTCGAGAGATCCCAAGGGCAGAGAACTCAAGCCGCTTTTTCTTTCTCTTTAACTTCTCCAAGGAAGTAGAAAGGACTATATGTTTGAGCCGCTTCATCTTCTTTCTTTCTTTTTTTTTTTGGCAAAACATGCCACATGTTTTAACCCCAACTTGCTATCCAAAGTCGGATTTGCTCGATCATTTCCGGCGGCCGACCAATTCTGTCGGATTTTATAACTTTTTCTACCGTGCAGATGATGGTCGTCGGATTTGGTCTATCATTTTCCGCGGTCCACCATTCCTATCGAATTTGATAAATTTTTTTCGACCATGTGAACGATGGTCGTCGGATTTGCTCTATCATTTTCGGCGGCCCAATTCCACAGGAATTTTCAGCCAAGTGAATGATGGTTGTCGGTTTTGTTCAATCATTTTCGGTGGTCTGTTAACACCGTCAAATTTGATGTCTTTTTTGGCGGTTGATTGTTGGCCGTCGATTATGCCGTTAGAAAAGATCAGTTCTGATTTATTGGTAGGAAAGGTAGGATACGGAGGATGGCGACGGTGACCAACCGAAGCAGGAAGGAGGAGAGGAGAGGGCAGGTATATCTTGGGTGCGGTTATCAAGATCCAAATGTAAGTTGGGTTGTCCCAATCAATTTGGTGTGCTACGAGCTAATTTTTTTTTTAAAAAAAATTTTAACGCCAAATATTTTTAGATGTTGAAAGAATCGACGAGAGTGTGAAAAAGTGCGCTATGGCCCTTCGGGTGCGAATATTTGCCGTGAATCCATAAGGTGTCCAGTACCGTAAGGTGGCGGGACTGATGCATCTACAGCTATCAATCGGTGAATCAGTCCGCCACCTTGGTCGCCATACTGGATCATTTCTCGAGAAGAGCCGTGAGCAAGAAAGGAAGCAGACCTGCACCATGAAGACGAGCTGCGCCTCCTCCGAGGGGTCGAGGTGGGGGTGGGGGTGGGGGAGGAGCTCGTCCTTGGAGATGGCGAAGGGGTGCTCCATGAAATTCACGTCCTCGAGGCGGCAGTCCGCCGCTCCCTCCACGAACCACACGCCGTCGCCGGTGCAGTCGACCTCCACCTCCCCGTGCTCCGACTCCACGAGCCGGCCGGCGAGGGGGTAGTAGGGGACCAGCGCCTTCGCCAGCGCCTCCCTCATCACCCGGGCCTGCTCCCGGCCGTACTTGAACACGTGAAGGGAGTCGATCAGGACCCGCTGGGTCGGGTACCGGTCGAGCCACGACAGCCGGAGCCTCCCGGACGGCGTTGGCTCGCTGGAGACGACCAGCTCCTGTGATAGTTTCGTCACAGAGAAGCCCATGGTCGGCAGAGAGCTAGAGAGAGATAGAGAGAGAGCCCGGCCAGCGATCTGCGTGGTCGTTGCAGTGCGATTTATAGCCGTATTACTGAAACGGAGGTCGTTGCCGCGCGAGTGTCACGAGGACTTTTGCAAAATGATCACCAACCTCCGCGTCTTAGTCAAAGTGACCCCCAACAACTTTTGGTGTTATTTTTTTGACCCGACATACGTGCAAACGTGACGAAAAATTTGAACCTTTTTACCCTCCTCTCATGTAACTGTACCTGCCAACCACCTTTATTCCCGCTTTACTCGGTCGCCACTCATCGCACCCGTTCAAATCTTTTTCTTTCAAGTGGCGGGGAGTTTCCAAAGCCAACCATCTCTCGTCTCTGGCGTACCGCTATCACCGTCGCCGATTGTCCTAAACCCTAAATTCTTAGTATGATGTTTACCCCCAATATATTTTTTTAAAATCTCGTTTTCGGATGATAACCCTAAATTTTTGGCGTTGCTTTTTATATTTTCAAATGGTGATTTCAAATCGGTACTTGAAATTTTAGGATTTTGTTTCCAAATCGGCACTATACACCGGCGTAGAACTTAGGCTGTAATTTAAGATTTTTGACTTCCTGCGGCATTAGGAACTATGGGTATTGTCGCCACTGATTTGGCAACTTGTACCAATTTGATTGCACATGATTTTATGATTAAACGTCTGAAATTTGAGAATTTTTTTATGATTTCATGATTTTTAAGAATTAGTGCATGTGTTTGCGCCTTTGTTTGCTCCTGGCTTTTAGGTTTGCGGCAGTATCCTGATTTGGCTCTAATTTTGCTACTCATTTTGCTCTTGATTGTGCTACTATTCGTGCTCCTGCTTTTGCTCCTGATATTGCTCTTAATTGTGCTCCTGATTTTGCTCTTGCGTTTGCTCCTTTTTGATCGTGCTCCTGATTTGTGCTCCTGAATTTTTTTGCTCTTATGTACCACTGATTTTGCTCCTTTGCTTTGTATTGTTCATGTGATCCTGATTTGGCGTCCGTATTGGCATCTTCATAGTTTGCCTAATTTTTTATTTGGTACCTCAGCACAATACCTCCTTGTTGAGGATCGAAGAAGAGATATGGTCCGAAGCAGCCATTAAAGAAGAGACCAGGTTAGCGAAAAAAGATAAGAAGAGCAAGAAGGTCAAATATTTCGATTCAGATTACGACGAAGAATCTTAGGAATCAGTAAAAGAATCTCAATCCCACAGTGGTACTGAATCTGTGAAAAAGACAGAGCAATCCTCTGGAATTGAATCTGTGAAGATAGAAGAAGTAAAGAAGAAAAAAGATATTTTAGTGGCTTAGTCCAATAGGTCTATAAAGAGATACACCATAAAGTATATCGATAAGATAATGAGTCTCTTTAGTTTAAAGCCAAATAGGATAGACCTACTTTAGAAATCTTGTTTTGGACATCTTCTGAATATCAGACATGATGAGAAGATGTTTGTGCTACAAATTTTGCATTATTTTTACCAGAGGCATATTTCAAATCTCTCATTCAAAGTAGTGTCAATTATCTTGACGTGTACGCCTTTAAAATTTTATGGAATTGTTGGATTGAAGCACAAACATTCACATCCTTTTAAAATTTAAGAAGTATTGATGCCACGAATAAAGAAGGAATACTTTAGTCATGTGAAGATCCAACAAAATCAAATGATGGATGCAATAAAGGTATGCAAGAACGATGAAGATGTTATGAAGTTAGCATTAGTCCTTCTACTTGAGAGCTATGTGTTTGGGGCAAATCTATTCAATCATATTCATGTGAAGTATTTAATGTTGGTTGATGATTTAGATGCATTCAATACTTACCCTTAAGATAAAGTTGCATATAATGCATTAAAATCTGGTATTGAAGATGTGAAAGAATCAAAGAGGTCAATAAAATATAATATCTTTGGTTATGTGCTTGCTTTGCAGGTGAAACTCTTTGCTCAATTTTTATTTCTTTTATTTATTTTTAATGTACTTGAGTATTAACATATTCATTGAAATATTGATGGTTATGGTTTTTGAGAGAATACATTTGCTGGGAAATATGTATTCAATGAAAGATGAAGAAATTTATTTTCAAAGGGTTCCAAATTGGTATGATTTCGTAAGCGTCTCTTACGGGAAATTAAAGGACTTGGTTGAGAGTGAGGATATAAGTATTTACCATAATTTTGTCCACATGTATTTACCTTTTACTATAAATCTAATTATGAGTGAGGATGTAAATATAATTTTAATTTTTTTAATAATGTGCAGGTGCAAATTTTACCTTTAATAGAATTGAGTGACTTAGAATTACAAGGTTTTAAGGATGTTACAATGAGTTCTTCGGATGATAAGGAAAAATTTACACAGTACGTGATCAGGAGAAGAAAGCCTACTGATACTATGACATATCCTCTATCTTCTATGGCTGAAGATATTAAAGATTCAAAAATACGAGCTTTACATAAATTGGTAGCAGAGGCTTTTGCAGTGGGTCAAAATCCTTGAGACAAAAGTCTCAATTTTGGAGGGATCAAATATCCTTGA
Organism: Chamaelirium japonicum; assembly: GCA_947650365.1. Lineage (NCBI taxonomy): Eukaryota > Viridiplantae > Streptophyta > Magnoliopsida > Liliales > Melanthiaceae > Chamaelirium > Chamaelirium japonicum. The sequence goes on along the minus strand of OX393558.1, from coordinate 29,250,656 downwards.
CATGACCCTATTCAATGATCTAGTTTATATTGAAATCCAAGGAGGAGAGAAGAAGAAGGATAATTGTGAGGACAAAGAATGAGAGAAGAAGAAGAATGATCAAGAAGTCGAAGAAAGAGTGAAAAAGAATAATGATCAGAAGGAGGAAGAATGAGAGAAGAAGAAAGATTATGAGCACGGTCAGGAGAAAGAGGGGGATCAAGTAAGTGAAGGAGGTGAGAAGCCGGGCAATTGATTGCGTTATCATCACCAGAAAAAGACAAGGGTGAGAATAAGCAAAATAAAGTTCCAAGTAAATATTATAGATCTCCTTGGCTTAAAGAAACAAAGTCAAAGAGCTTATACTAAAATCTGACTTTGTTCCTGAAAAGAAGATTGAGCCAGAGAAATTTATGAAAATTCTTTCAGATGATATGAGAAAAATCTTATTTGACTACATTGATGGAAACACAAACAACTTGTAAGAACAAAAATATAGTCATCTTGTATTATTATAAATTTATAATTTAATTTTTATATATTTTTCTTTTTGTATAATAGATCGATACCTTCCATTGATGGGACCGATATCACTCCGACACTTCTTTATGACTTATATTCGGCAAACACTTTGGTGGACAATAAGGTAGCCTACTATACATTATTTGCATATATGTTCATTGTTGCAAGTTTAGTTAATATTTATTATATCTCATTCATCACGCATTCCACATATTTTATAGCATGTGAATCTGTATATATGACTCTTGGAACAAAGATACCACAAACGACAAGTGGAGGCGAAGTTACAAGTTATGCCAATTGTAATAACAAGGACATTCTTTTATATAGGTTATATAATTAAGTTTGTCCATTCACAAGTTATTAAATTAGTTTTGTACTTAACAAAAATTATCTTATTCATCAGCAACTAATTTTGTGAGCTGCTAAAAATTTTAAAACATGGGAAAAAGATAAAAAAAAGAATTAAGTGAATTGACGGATTAATTATACTATCGTCAAAGAGGGTGGTCTGATACAATATTAAAGTTTGCAAACTTATATGATAAAGTTAGAGATGAAAACGATAAACTTTTACGACTCTAAGATTGTTCACATATCATGCCCAAAGATACTGGTACTTAGAGGTTGTCAACATGAAAACAAGGGTCATGGTTTTGGTCGATTCATTAGAGAGAAATCCATTAACCACGTATCGGGATGATGTGAACCTATTTCTTGGTTTTCTTCTTTTACTGACACATTGCTTAGGAGAAACTACAACTCTACAAGAAAATAAGTGAAAAATACAGAAATGTCCATCGGCATATTCAACAAAGCCCAAGGCCCTGCCCTTGGCACCTGACGAAAGTCCAAAGCATTCAATGCTTTGGCACATTCAACAAAGCCCAAGGCCCTGCCCTTGGCACATGACGAAAGTCCGAAGCGTCCAACGCTTCATCATATTCAACAAACCTAAGGCCCTGCCCTTGGTACTTAACGAACGTCCGAAGCTCCCAACGCTTTGGCACGTTCCAACAAGTCCAAGATCTCTCATTTGGCATTTAAAGACACTCAAAGACATTCTAACACATCCTCAAGCAAGTTCCAAGGGTTGACAACCATTAAATCAGAATATCCAATAGATAATCAGAGACAATTCGAACAAAGCATTCAAGCCAAAAGATATCTTCTATTATCAAAGTCGAAAGGGTTACAAAAGTGGCTCACAAACATACAAGAGCAAACACAAGAGTGGCTACGGCCTACTTGGCTTTTGGTTCGATGATTTCTTGGTCATAGAAGGCTTGCTGGAGGAAGAGCTTATTGCATCTCGAAGGGCTGCCAATGCCTTATTGGCAGACTCCTGAAAGTTGGCGCAGTTCACCTTCAGTTGCTTGTTCTCCTCAAGCAGGGCCTTCTCACGAGCAGCCCCCTCATCGAGCAAAGCCTTAAGCTTTGCCAACTCCTCCTGATGTGCAAGCTTCGCAGTCGAAGCGCCATCCCGAACTGACTTCATAATCAAGTGAATAGAAAAAAGGCATTTCTTTAGCTTAGCCACTACCTCTTCCTTCTTGACAAGAGTATCCTGAGCCTCATATAGCTCTTCCCCACGCTGAGCCACCCTCAGGTCATGTTCGACCTTGCAATCAGCTCGGGTGCTCTTTTCTATATTCCGCACTAGGGAGAGGATCTACAGGCACAAATCAGATCAAGTCAATACAAAAAAGGTGATAAAATATTTCAAGATTTTCAGAGTACTACACTTATTATCCCCTCAGTTCAGTCCATAACAACGTCGTGCGCCTCGTCATACATACCAGCTATCCGTTTTAGCACAGGACCTGGTATGTTGAGGTCGATGCGGCCAAACTCATAATACTTTGACGGTGGATTGTCAGAACCTCCTGCAAAGCATGTGTTATGTCAACTATCGAATCCAAAATTCTAACAGTCAAGCGCAATATACTTTCCATCAGAAGATAGAGTAGAATACTCACTCAAAGATGAGCCTCCTGAAGACGAGTCACTGGAAACTTCGCCGGAAGCACTCTCAGCACTTGGTTGCTGAGGGGATGGAGCCTTGTGCGAAGGTCCCTCGATCTATTGAGGTGGAGGGGAAGGAGACCTCTGTGGGGTAGCCTATTCTCCCCCTCCCTCAGCAATGGTTTTCGTCTCCAGTAAGGTAGCAATTGCTGTAGCCACCTCTGCAGCATCGCCCACCGGCTTCGGCGTTGAGGTGCAGGCATCGACATTGATGGGGGAGGCGTTGAGTGGAGGGATGGACACCTTATCCGCGCGCTTCTTGCCCTTCGGGGTCATCAGCTGACTGAAGTCGTACTTCGGTTTAGCCTGGCGCCCTGGGCTCAGCTGTCCCATCTCCACCTCTAGTCGCCTGGCGACTGAATCAAGACTCCCCTGGCCAGGAGGAGTGCGGTAACCTGACTGTTGGCCCTCGCTGCCAGAGCCCTGGCCTCCTACTGTCACTCTCCTCGCCAGGAGTCGACGAGGCTCCACCCAGGGTCAAAGGGCTTGCCTGAATGATCCTTGGCGTCTTCACTGGAGGTTTCCTCCCTCGAGCAAGCTGCTACTTGGTGATGACCTTCTCAGAGGTGGCACCCTTCCTCCTCTTGGTGGGCACCTTTTGGATCACGAACCCCTTCCTCGGCCGCTCAATCATCAGTGACAAAGGGAGGGGCTCAACAACGTCATCGTCTTTCCGCTCCGAATACCACGTATCGATGTCTGCGAACCTGTCCCTTGACTTGTGGAACAAGTTAGCAAGGCCCCAACGCATGAGGCAGCATCGGAACTGCTTGAAGGAGCAACTTCCGCAAGTCAACCCCAAAGACAAATTATTGAAGGCGGCAGCTGTCTCGGTGGTGTATGTTCAATCGCCACCATCCTGGTAGCACAGCACCGAGAAGGAGATTTCTCTCCTCTCCACCGTCGGGACTAGAAGGGGGGTCCATTCCCCAGAGATGGAGATCAACCAATATATATAATTCTTGTTGGACTTGAGGGTCTCCTTGATAGGCCGCATCGCCGATTCCCCACAAGGTGAGCGAAGGCCCTGTCCTTCCCCACCGTCCACTGGTAGTGATAGAAAAAACAACCCAATTCTATCCGAGGCTCCTCACCCTTGGGAATCTTAGAGTAGCAGGCTCTGAGCTGCTCTCTACAATCTGACTCCATTCGGCAAAAGGAGTAGATTACACACCAGGCGTTGCCACTGATCTACCCAGGCACTAGCCCTGAGGTGTTGAACAACCTCGCAGTAAACGGGGGAAGCAGGAGCCTCAACCCGTTGTTCATCTACCCCATGGACAGCACTGTAATCGTTATATTATCCTTTCTTGGCATAGACATGAAGATCCTCCGGGAATCGATGCCGAAGCAGTTCTGGATTTGGGCGATCTTGGGCTGAGGGTCCTTCTCCTTGAACTTCCTCACTATCGAGGCCCATCCTTTTCGCTGCTCCTTTGTAGTTTGTACGCTGACATCCCATCTTGTCACTTTCTCCTTCGCCAGCGGCATCAAAGGCCCGAGGACGCAGGGCATCTTGGGATGGTTTTCGACTTGCAAGGGGCAGTGGAGAAGGCTAAGTCCTTATGCCTTTCATCCCCTTGCCAATGTCGATAGGAAATCGTGGTCCCACCAAACCAGTGTTCGACACCTTCTTCGAACCTGATCCCTTGCTCTTCGAGGGAACCACCTTTACCTTCGACTTCCCTAAAGCAAAGGGGACGAATGGACCAGAAGCACCTTCAGAGATCTTCAAGGAAGCCACCTTCAACGTCAACTTCCCAGAAGAAGTTGGAACGGAGGGAGCGGAAGCACCTTCGTACGCCATCACAATACTTCACTTAATAGATCAAAGGAATCAAAAGCAAAGGCTCAAGCTTCAGAAATTCTCAAACGGTGAAAATGATTTTTTTCACCAAGAGCCATACATATAGCCCTCGAACCCCTGTGCCTCATAAAATGTAAAGGCGGGAGATGAAAAGACTTGTCCAGATTCAATGTACAAAAGCTCGACACATTACCTTCCAGTGAGACCTTTTGAATCCCAGAATGCCACATCAGCAACCGTGCATGAGCGCCACGTCAGTAACTATGCCACGTCACTGTCCGGGCCATGTCAGTATCAAACATATACAATAAGTTAAATACTCCTAAGTAAGATTCGTTATCGGCTTTATAAAGTCGATGTTCATATTGGCCTCGCAAGGTCGATATGCCCTATCGGCCTCGTAAGGCGGATATACCCTATTGGCCTTATTTCCTTAGTGATTAGCCTCGGAAGGCTCTTCTGAGGTCAATCACCAAAACTTCGAGGCCGATAAGGCCCTAATCCATGATCGGCCTCCTGAAACCAATACCATAATCGGTCTCTCAAGGCCGATACGCCTATCTGCCTCAATTCCTTATTGATCGGCCTCAGAAGGGCCCACCAAAACTTCAAGGTCGATAATGCCCTGTTTCATGATCGGTCTCAAGATCGATACCCCTATTGGCCTCGCAAGGCTGATATACCCTATCGACCTCATTTCCTTAGTGATCGGTCTTAGAAGGCCCTTCTGAGGCTGATCACCAAAACTTTGAGGCTGATAAGGCCTTGATCCATGATCGACCTTCTGAGGTCGATACCTTGATCGACCTCTTGAGGTCGATACCTCTATCGGCCTCAATTCCTTGGTGATCAGCCTTAGAAGGCCCTTTTGAGGCCAATCACCAAAACTTTGAGGTCGATAAGGCCCTGTTCCATGATCGACCTCCTGAGACCGATACTTTAATCGGGCTCTCAAGGTCGATACCCCTATCAGCCTCGCAAGGTCGATATATCCTATCGGCCTCATTTCCTTAGTGATCAGCCTCAAAAGACCCTTTTGAGGCCGATCACCAAAATTTTGAGATCGATAAGGCCCTGATCCATGATCAGCCTCCTAGGCCAATACCCTAATCGGCCTCTCAAGGCCGATACCCCTATCGGCCTCAATTCTTTAGTGATCGGCCTCAAGAGGCCCTTTTGAGGCTGATCACCAAAACTTCAAGGCCGACAAGGCCCTATTCCATGATCGGCCTCCTGAGGTCGATACCATGATTAGCCTCCAGATGTTGATACCCTTATCGACCTCCAGAGGCTGATACACCTGATCGGCCCCAGGCAACCCTTCTGAGGTCGATCACCTCAGGCTCAAGGCCGATAAGGTTATCATCCTCCAGAGGCTGATACCCCTATCGGCTTCCAGAGGCTGATACACCTAATCGGCCCCAAGCAACCCTTCTGAGGCCGATCACCTCAGGCTCAAGGTTGATAAGGCTATCAGCCTCTAGAGGCCGATAGGGCTATCGGCTTACAGAGGGCCGATACGCTTGATTGGCCCCAGACAAACCTTCTGACGTCGATCACCTCAGGCTCGAGGCCGATAGGGTTATCGACCTTTAAAGGCCGATACCTCTATCGGCCTCCAGAGGCTGATACGTCTGATCGGCCCCAGACAACCCTTCTGAGGCCGATACCCCTTCACCTCCAGAGATCGATACTCTGCTCTTAACATTCGAGTCTTTCCACCCAGTGGTCGGCCCTTGGCAGGGGGTCAGCAGACATACAACGGTTCAGCAAACAAACCCCTGATCGACGAGGGTTTTGACCAATTCTTTCGGCTGGCACATGCACAGTCACTCCCATAAATGGTGGCATGGCTAGCACATCATAGCCCTACAGAAGATTACTGCCACCTTCCAGTAAATCTCTGGTCGGCCCTTGGCATGGCTGGAAGGGGGTAACTATGGGTGCAAAACGGTGGGACCCGCAGCCCTGCCTGGGGCCCACGAAGACGATAGTGGGACCTATAACCCTACTTGGGACCCGTACACGCCATCCGGAGACTAGTAAATCCCTCTGGATAATTGCCTAAACTTTTGATATTTCAAGGAATACTCCCAAACCCTTATATATAGCCAACCCTGTAAATATTCCAGACCGAAATTCATTATTCCAGATCCCACCTTTTGTTTTTCAGAGCTCTTTGAGTCTTCTGGCATTCAGACTCTTAAGCCTCCTCTACCCTCTATCTACTTGTAATAAGCACTCCTCAGCCTGTCGAGAGTAGCTTTAAATTTTCAGTGATAGTGGATTCAAAGGTTACATCTTACCACACGGAGACATAGTCTTCGGCCAAACTTCATCACCATATCTTGTGTCAACTCCCTCTCTCTCTATCCTTATTTGTTCCTCTCTCTACTCTACAGTGTTTGTGTGACACTAAGCCTCGTGATAGTTCGACAACCCAGCTGTTGCCGTTGCTCCGCACTCTTCTTCTTATTGTCAACAGCGTTAGCACGACAGTGTGACACGTGACAGCTCAGTGCTTTAGCATGTGCCCATTTAGCGCCCTACAACGTGCCACACCTCGAAGGGTAACACTTCAATCGATTGTTGGTGGGGGTTTACGTACGACGGTCGAAAATCCTCCCCCACAAGAGGCTCTGCCAGATCCTTAGCAAATTTAGGTATATACATCTGCGCTCGGTTATACACCTATATACCTGGATCTGCACCTATGCGCCTGAAATTTGACAGAAGAGTCTCAAAACTTAAAGGCTCTGCCAGATACTCAACAAATTCAGGTGTACATGTCTATGCCAGGTTATGCACTTATACGCTTAGAGGTGTGCCTATACGCCTTAAGCTCGACAAAAGACCCCCAAAACTCAGAGGTTCCACCAGATCCTCAGCCAATTCAGGTGTATATATCTGCGCCACGTTATGCGCCTATATGTCTGGATCTACGCCTATTCACCTGGATCTATACCTAAGCTCCTTAAGCTCAACAGCAGACTCCCAAAACTCAAAGTCTCTGTGAAATCCTCAGCAAAATTAACATGACATGAAGAATAACTGTAACATTAACATTTTTTACTATCCAAAATAGTTAACAGAAATACTTTTAATTAGTATATCCCAAAAGTTAACAAAAATACAACCAATTTGTCCCAAAAGTTAACATATATATATATATATATATATATATATATATATATACATACTGCTATAGAATAGGAAAGTTACAGAACTTTTGTTATGCCCAGCTCGTTTACATTTACCGCACTTAACTGTTCTGTGTTTATCTTGAGAGAGTATTCGTTTCTTTTTTGGTCATCCTGCGGGATTCTTCATGATTGGTGTCAATAATTTCTCGCCAAGATCAATTTTCTTCGATATTTGCCATCGACTTTTATCTGTAACCGGATAGATTGACTCTTTGTATATTGACCGATAATTATTTGCGGAATAGTAGTGCATATAATATTTATACAAATCCAATTTGTATCTTGCAATATTGATTAACTCATGCAAACATGGTAGTGACATAACATCAAATTTACGATAACTGTATGTATACTTGGTTAAGTCAACATAATTGTCACCCTATGGATCTTTTATCATAAATTTATTAGTGTTAATACAAAAATAATCTGTGGGACGAGCTCTTACCATGTCATTTTGTAGTTGTGTCTCAGCCCAATTGGTTAGTATATTTGTTATCTTTGCCGCTAAGTTTTGTCGTTTGAACTACAAATCCTATAACTTCAATCGGAATCCCTCAGTAAGCATAGTGATTAGTAGTTCTCTGATATCTTTAAGCATATTATTATAATTTTCTGACGAGTTTGTTGTTAGCATGTTATATATTTTCTACGAGGAAAATATATTGTGATCCACCTTTTTTTTTCTTAATATCATTGAGTCATTCGTATGCATCATTATTTAGAGTTTGTACCATTGTCATTACCGAATGAAAGGATATTGACTTTAATTTGATGCCTTTGCAGCCATGTAAAAATACAAGTACAATCATTGTTGCTTGAATTTTGCATAAAGATTCTGTGATATGTGAAAATTAACCATAGTAGCCATGAAAGGCATCAGGAAATACCCGTGGGACTTAAAATAGTAATTCCTTGTGTCAATCAAACATAATCACTAAGTCATTAATAGGACCAAGCACAGCACACAATTGTGACAAAAACCAATTTCAACTGTCATTATTCTCAGCTTTGCCTGTCACGCCCCAGAAATCTGAAGACAGATCCCTGAGGTGTGAGGTGAGAAGAAGAGAAGGGTTTGGCTTTTGTCAGTTAACTACACCAATTAGGGTTCTCACAGGGCTTCTTCTGTGCTCTCAAACGTGGAAAAGGAAGAGGGAGAAACAAGGTGAAATCTTTTTAATCTGATTTTATAAAAATATTTTATTAAAAAGCAAAGAGATAAAAATATATCAACAGAGAGAAGCCTTATCAAGTCAACCTCGTCTTTCAAAAGAGCTATCATCTCAGTATGTGTGACCTATCGGTGGCACTACATGCTGACAAGAGTCCCTATAAGGGATCACGAGGCTCAAATCTCCGATGACGAGCCAAGTAGCCTCATTCACTCCCAAACACTCAGGTGCATTGATTTAGTATCTACAGGGTTAATCAATTAGGTCATTTATTTATCCTTATATTTTTTATCATGATCTATCTTATGCTTGGGGCCTTGAGTGGAGACATGCCCAAAAGAATTCAGCTAGATCATTGCAATTAACAATCACAAAATACTAACTAATTAAAAAAACTTTTATTCTAATCTCAATCCAATTATATTGTCCGACATACTGAAAATAAAGACTCGATCGACTGCAACTCTAATCTGTGTCTGGAATCCTACTGCTACTCCTAAGCCTCCAATCCTGTAGGTGAGTCTACGCATAGGAAAGAGTAGCCCCAATAGAAAATTAGAAGATTAGCCAATTTAATGGCTAGTAACATCCTAAAAGACTTTAATAATATAAGACAACCGATCGTAATACAGTTAAATGCCCGCTGACATATATTATATATAGATTTAGATGTGATAGTCCGGTTCTCCGAATGAATGTCCTCCATCCTTATCTTGGGGGGATAAAAAAAGCTGAGGAACCTAGAGGTTTCATAATTTGCTAAATTTTTGTGAGGATGATCACCTTGTTATAGATAGGACCCCAATCAAAAATCAGCAAATTATAGAACCTTTAGGTCTTTCAAATATGCTATTCAATTTAACGGTTAAAATGGATGATCGATAATAAAGAGCATATTTGAGGGACCTATAGATTCTGTAAGTTGCTGATTTTTTGGTGGGGGTCCTATCTATAATAATGTGATCATCCTCACCAAAAATCAGCAAATTATGAAAACTCTAGGTCCCTAAATTTTTTTGTCTCCAATGATAAGGATGGATGGCGTTCATTAGGAGAACCAGTCTATTAGATGTGGTCACTTAAATATTTATTTTATTTTTTTAGAATTAAGAATTATTAAAAAATGAGAAAATTGATAATTTACTCCCTGGCTCTTGTTTAAGTATATGCATGGGTCTCGAGTATAACAATTTGAGTTAGGTCCTTGTAGTGAATGGTGCAAATTAACCCACAATTATTTAAAATAACCATATGCCCCTTTGTCCTATATATATATAAATTACCCAATGACAAATGATTTGTCGGGAGCATTAACTGATTGTTAGATTTGATCATTGACTTGCATGTGGACGTTGGGAGCATCAGCGGATTAGGGCCTTAGGGGCCGATTCTTTTTATTTTATTGCCGACAACCGACATGACTGACACCACGCATGCATCAGCTAACACGTGAGACCGAGCAAGATTGTGAGGACCGAGCGGGGACTCGCTCTTGCCACATTTGGCGAGCAAAGTTGACAAGACAATTTTTTTATATTTGGCTCGCTATTGTGGAGAAGGGATGCATCCAACATGACAGCCCCTTTGGAGATGCTTTAATAGAGGCAAATTTACATGCAATATAAGTTGTTTGGCCCGATCTTAGCCCTTGATTAAAAAATCAAACACTCCGCATGTGTGCACGTGCACACATAGAGAGAGAGAGAGAGAGAGAGAGAGAGAGAGAGAGAGAGAGAGAGGAGTTTCCTGAGATGAATCAAGAGAGGAACCGACTCTTAAGATTGCCTTATGACCTAGAGAAGGATAAGAATGTTGCCCCTGTCGAGAGAATATGGTTTTAATATGATGAGATTAAAAAAAAAAGTCATATAGATGCTCTAATTAAACTCCACTTCCACGTAAGAGTGACATCAATCCCCCAACTAACGTTAGTATGAATAGACGGTAGTGGTTCAGGGATCATACAGCTACCGAGTTTGGTCAATATTTTTTTTTGGAATGTTTGGTCAAATCGTACAAATGGAAAAGCACCTAATAGTGTACGAACTCCTATTCTAAGGTGGACTTAAACGCCAATCATCCAACCAACATTAGTATGAATGGATAATAGTCCTGGGTCATATGACTCAGATTCAGGTATACACCTACCGCTTGGTAGGGTATTAAGGGGGATTTGTCCTTTAAAAAAATAATTTTATTTGCAAGGGGCTTGGTTACTAAACGTGCATGCACTTCTGATACAAGCGGGTCATTAAGCGGTTTGTCCCTTAAAAAAAATAAATTTTTTCTCGAGGGACGTGGTTACTAAATCGTGCATGCACTTCTGATACAAGGGTTCATACTTCATATCCAAAACATTTTGGTGTGCCAATCACGATCTTTGCTCTGGCTCATGTGCACGTGGATAAGCCATGAAAGTAAAGAAAATTAAAGTTATTAACGTTAACTCCTTAAAAAGGTTTTCATTTAACGTTAGGGGTATGTAAAGTTAGGGGTATGTAAAGTTTGAACTTAACGTTAAGCCCCTGTAGTTGGACTCTGGCTAACACGAGCTTCTTCTCCGGCGTATAATTAATAACAAATTTTTTTAAATGGCATTGTACCCCTACAGATAAAGTATAACAATCGTAGTGAAAAAGTTAAAATTGGTAAAGAACAAAAATCCATTAGTTTTGGCTAACATGGGCTCCTTCTGCTGCGCACATTTAATAACGAAACCTTTTAAAAGACAATTTTATCCCTACATATAGAATGAAACAATCGTAGTTAAAAAATAAGAATTGGTAAAGACTAATGATCCGTTAGTAAAGAGTAACAATTTGATATGGTAAAATATCTTAATTGTCAATTGATTGTATCTGTTTTTCGGCTCTTCTAGTCCCAACATGATTTTCTGGTGACCAAAAATCCTTTTAACTATGCGAAACCAAGTTGATTCTACTCACACATAAAGAGTAACAATTATGTAAAAAAGAGTAACTATTTGGTCAGTTGACAGAATATATATTTTTTTAATGAAAATAGAAAAAAAAAATCGTTTTGTGGTTTTAAATCGATAATCTGGATTGATTTCAAACGATTTTCATGCAAAAAATGGTTTGCATTAAGTTGATGGCATAAAATAATATTTAATGGACTTGGATTGGGCGTTATTGTTATTTTTTCTATTTGGTTCGACAGGATTTTAAAAGGGAGCTATTGCAATACGGGACTTGTAGAAGGACTGTATGCGCAGGAAAAAAATATGGGTCATCTTTATAGCAAACACACGAGATTACAGATGCTGGGACATGGGAACTCGGGGGTGGTGAGCCGGGTGCGGCGAATATTCGATCAGGAGATTGTGGGAGATATCCTCTGGAGGGTCCCTTTGATCCGCGTCTCCACGTGGTATTCGTGCGAGAGCTCTGAAGGGGTTGCCCGGGACAGAGGTCTTTACAGGGTGAGGGTTTCTTGAGAGGTTAAGGAGTATCCGCCGTTGCTTTTGTCCCTTCCGTGCTTCACACTTTCTTGGCTAGGGGGTTTTTGGCTTCATTCCTCGGTCTTCATGTCTTCCTCGATCCTTGCTAGACCTCAGTGTCCTTGATCGTCGGTTCGCGACGTCGATCGTGTTTTTGACGTCGGCTTTGGCTTTGGCTTTCGGCTTTGGCGTGGCTCTGGCTTTTGCTTTGCTTTGGCACTTGCGCTTGAACGTAGACGGGGGGAGACTTGCGATGCTTTAGTTCTTCCGGACTTCGTGTCGTATCGGCTAGAATGTGCGGTGCTTTACTCGTGACTAGCGTAGTTGCTTGGCTTTGGCACTTGCGTTGCTTTGGCGCGGACTTTACCGGTGCTTTTGCTTTGGCTTCTCGCGTTGGCTTTTGCTTCGGCATTAACTCGATCTTCCACTCGAACGGCGATGGCTACTTATTCAAACTTTTTTATTCTTCTGGCTTCCTCGACGGTTATAGCGTCGACTTGACTTATCTTTTTCTCCGGGCTTTCTTTGGCTTGATCAGAGTCAAAGACTTTGTTTTGAAGATGACGGGTGTAGCACCGGCTTTGCTTCTCTTCTTCTCCGAGCTTCTTTGGCGTCATCGGAGTCGAAGGCTCCTTTTGAAGACGGCGGGGGTAGCACCGATCTCTGTGTGACGGTTGTAGCGTCGACTTTGCTTTGAAGACGACGGGTGTAGCGACGCTTCGGGTGTCCCTCTCCAAGCTTTCTTCTTCGTGAATAGAGCGGGCGTTGTTGAAGACGACGGAGTGATGCCGCTTCGTTCTTTTTCTCCGGGCTTTTGGGCTTGATCGGAGTCAAAGACTTGTTGGAGACGACGGGGTAGTGCCGCTCCGATCTTCTTCTCCAACCTTTGCTTCTGGCATCTTCGGAGTCGAGGGGTTATTGGAGATGACGGGGTGATGCCGCTCCGATCTTCTTCTCCGGCCTTTGCTTCTGATGTCTTCGGAGTCAAAGGGTTCTTCTTCTCTAAGCTTTCTTCTTCGTGCACGGAGTCAAAGGCTTGATCTTCTTGTGCAAGGGTCTTCACTTTGATGAGGGATTTCAATGGACTAAGCCGGTCCCGAAGGGATAGGCTTGCCCGTGCCTTGTAAAGCCTTGGGTCGATAAAGAGCGCGTCTCCTCTTCTGCAGAGCTTCTTTGCCATGTCTTCAGCTCCAACTTCGACCCCTTCGACCTTTTGAGCCTTCCCCCTCCCCCTCTATTTATAGGTGAAGGGGAGAGGAGAGAGATATGGAAAGATTTATTTGAATCCCTTTAATATCTCTCCCATAACTACCCAAGATTTATTCTTCCATTGAAGAGGGGAATAAACCTTTATTTGCTTTCCTTTTCTGGCGGAGTAGTTATGGCTCAATCCTTTTTGAATTTATTTGAATCTTGCACATAAAGTCGATGGCGACCCGGCTTCGTTTCTTGTCCGTCGGATCGAGGGATCGGTGCAGATCCATGCTTATGTAGACGTCATACGTAACCTCCCCCTGCGCATGGCGATGCTTCTTTCCTTTTTCTTCTTTTATTTCCTTTTCTTTTCTTTTCTTTTCTTTCTTTTCTTTCTTTCTTTCTTTTTCTTTCTTCTCTTTCTTCCTTACATGGCCGGCCACCCCTTACCCACGGGTAAGGGGCTCGGATTCCTAGAAGGGGGCAGGGTGGGCCCTACTTGAGGATGGGCCCACTCGGCCTCTTGTTTGGCACGGGTCGGGTCTGGTTTGCCTCCGAGTCAGTGCATGCGAGTCGAGTTCGGGTCCGAGTGCGTGTCGTGTTTGCCTCCGAATCGATGCATGCGAGTCGGGTCCGGGTCCGAGTGCGTGCCGGGTTTGCCTCCGAATTAGTGCATGTGATTCGGGTTCGGGTTAGAGTGCGTGTCGGGTTTGCCTTCGAATTAGTGCATGCGAGTCGGGTTCGGGTTAGACACAATTTGTTTGTTTACAAATGCCCCCTCAAGCATGAGTGCGCCAGTGGAAACGCAGAGTACTTGTGTACGTAGGAAACATACAACACTTGTCCTTGATTCCTTTCTTGGATGGGACTGGGGGCTTATTTAAGGGCCACCACCCTTTTTATTCAACACCTTGTTCTTATGGAGGGCTGGAGCTTGGAGACCGTCGTCGGAAGAGGCTGCTTAGGGTTGCACGCGACTTGCTCCGTCTTCCTAGTGTTGCCTCTTTCGTCAGTGGCAGCGGCGATGGTGCGCGAGTTGAATGTTGTCGCGAAGGTGGGCTCGAAGCGAAGGGGAGAAGACGATCGAGGCGAGGAAGATGGGGCGACGCGGTCGAGGTGGTGATCCTCCTCCTTCTTCTTCTTTCTTTTCTCTTTTCTCTTTTTCTTTATTTTATTTTTCTTTATTTCTTTCTTTCTTCTTCTTCTTCCTCTGGTTCACGGAGGCAGCAGCGGCAGTGGCGGTGGCGTATGGGGCGCGGGCTGCGGCGCGACGACGTAGGCGGGCGGGCGGTGGCACAGGGCATAAGCGACGGTGGCATGTGGCTTCGGGCGCGGGGCGCAACGCCGGGAGCGGAGGCCGGGGCGCAGGCTAGCGGCGGACGCGCGGGGGTCGGCGCACAGGGGGGGCCCTTAGCGGGTCAGCGGGGGCCGGGGCTGGTAGGCGGCTGCGGCTCTGGCTTGGTCGGGTCCCCCGATCGGGTAGGAGAAAAAAGGTGGGTGCTGGCATATGCCCCCCCCCCTCTTGTGCGGGTTTGGATGGGTAGAGGGCTGCGCCCCCCCCCATTTTTTTTTCGGGATAGTTGAGAAGGGGCTGTGGCTCCTGAGGGGGATTGTGGCCCCCCTTCACATGGGCTTAAATAGGAGATAGGGGGGGCTGTTGGCCCCTTTTTTTTTCGGCACTTGCTAGCTAGCCTCTATCAGATTTGACTTGCTTCTCCTTGTGTCCTTTCAGGATCCGAGCTTTCGAGGGTTTGACTTTGCCGGGGTGGATATCTGAGGCCTTCTCCGATGGGAGTAAGTACCTTTGCTTTCCCCATACTCGGGTGTACCGCTATCGTACTTCGAGGAGAGATGGCCTTCTGTCAATGCTCCGGATTCCTATCCATGAGCGCATCACAGAGGATGGAGTCGCCGATGCGAATTGCGGGATACCGAAGCTGAGCGAGAAAGTTTACACCTACGAGGCGATCTCCATGAAGCTCTTTCGCCCAAGCTTGAGTCTGCCTTTTCACCACTGTGCTGAAGACTTTGTACCCACACAGGTAGTGGCTTCGAAGATCTGCTCTCACTTGACCCGATGGGGTGTCGACTCCTGGCCTCGGGGGGACGTTTCAGTACCTCTGCGGCTTTTGCGAGTGGATAAGCGAGCTCTTAGAAGTCTTCGGGGTGGATGCTGAGATGAAGCCGTTGGCTAAGTTCCTAGCGCTAGCTCACCGAGAGTACAGTCGTCCTGAGGGGATGTACCGAGCTCTCTACGAACTCTGGTGCTTGGATGCCAACACTTTTCTCACTGGAGCGGGAGAAATAGGGATCTCCCTTAGCGACGTTCACATCGTTTCTGGATGCCCCAAGGTGCGGAACTATTATCAAGAAGAGGTGCCAACTTTGAAGGATTTGCTGGATAGCAATTTTACCCCGAGCTCCTGCCTTCTCTTGTTCAAGGCGTACGCCATTATCGTAGCGCGAGATCAGTCGGATCGAGTTTGCCATTCTTCTTGGGTCGATTTCTGGTTCAGGGGTGAGTACAGGTCCCCGGCCCCTTCAGCTCACCCGATGTGGAAAATTGCCCAGATGAAGAGGCCTCCACTGTGTTCCTTTGTGAGGCCTATCGAGTCTTTGGCTTGAGTGAGGCATTCAATGGAGGGGAGACAGAGCCTATAGGAGATTCTCGATCTGAAGCGTGACAGTGAGGAGTGGCGAGCAGTTTACCGAGCCGTTGGGTTGGTCGTTTTCCTTTGTCAGTTCGTGCTTCCTTGTACTAGCGAGGCCATCCACCCCGGGACTTTTCTTGTAGCATCCCGGATGGAGAGGGAGGAGCTCTTCAATTTGGCTCCGGCAATCTTATGTGCCTTGTACCAGGGGCTTAGCGGTACTTACTGGAGTTTGTCCAGTTTGAACAATGCCAAAGGAAAAATTGGCCGGTCTAATACCTTTGGCCCTCTGCACTATTTGTATGGCTGGATGACCCTTCACTTTCCAAAAGGGATTTTCGCCATACATGAACATCCAGCCGATCTGTCGTTCTTGTCGGGCATAGGAGGAATCTTGAACGCCTTCATCAGCTGAGAACGCTTGAAGGAGTGTGCTCGAACTCTTTTGTGGAAGATGGGAGGCACAAACTTTGAGTTCACCTTCGGAGCACTCAGTGTTATCTTTAGAGAGGTTGACAGTCCATGATAACGAGGAGCTTTCTGACGGCTTGTTCTGGAATATGGTCAACTGTCACCCCGGCTACTTGGTTTAGCGTCGAGGAGATATAGTGGAGGTGGAACAATACTCCCCTCATCGTTTTGCTCATCAGTAGGGATTTCGGTAGGAGGTACCTGGTATACCGCAGCGATTGCAGGGGCGTATCAGCCCGCATGAAGGTTATCGTCTCTGGGCTTCTCTCTACGCTCGGCTGGCTAGCCACAGCTTCTTTCCTGGGACCAAATTAGGGTCTTGGGACACTACGACTCCAGGTTACTGCAAGTGGATCGAAGAGCGAGTATCCTCATTGCTTGCGAGTCTTCCGGTTGATGTCTTGGCGAGTAGCGAGTTCAAGGGCTTTAGCTTTGATCCTTCCGCGGGATTGGAGGATCGTTGCCTCCAGTTGGTGATTCAGAGGGCCGAGAAGAGTTGTAGTCATCTCTCCAGTGTCCGTTGGGTTCCCACTTCGGTTCCCGCATTGGAAGTCGACCTTGAAAATGCCCCGGGCCATCCATTCTTCTGAAGACAGCTATTAAGAGTGCCCCACCCAAGAGACAAAAGCTGTGCATTCCTCGTGGGGAGACTTCGAGGGTACTTTGTCCGTTCGAGGATGTCGAGGAGCCTGGCCTTTTAGGAGATGAGGTGATCCCTCCGTCTGGGGTAGCCCTGTCCGATCTTGCAGGTACGCATAAAAGTTTTTTCTCGTTTTGCTTCTTCTTTGATTTTCGGGGGTTTCATTATGTTGAGTAGCACGTTTCCTTTTCCTTTTGGACAGACTCCATTATAGTAATGGAGCGTGAGACGAACTCTTTGAAAGCGTCTCACGGGCCCTTGCCTTCTGGGGCTGCGCAGGAAGTGCCCGGAAAGTACGGGCTAGATGTTCTTTTGGATGATCTGGACCTTCTCGGGCTTTGCGGGGAAAACTTTTCCAGTGGCGATATCGATCTAGATGGCATCGACGTCGAGGCTTTGTCTTTTCACAAGGAGGCTGAAGTTTCGAGTGTCGGCAGGCGGCATTCCCCGATTATCGTCCTCTCGAGCTTGGTGGAGAAGACGATTGATGCGGTAGTGGTGACAATTCCCCCAGTTTTACCGACCTCGTCAACGAAGGCAGCTCCCGTGGCGACTGCAGTGGAGGGTAAAGTTTTGCCCACATAGTCTGAGGCACCCTGCTCGAGTTTAAGACCCAGGAGCAGAGTTTCGGAGTTCCTTCTTCCAAGTTGTCGGCAGTATATCAGGTCGACGCTCGAGTCCTTTCAGGACGTGGGTTTTGGCGCCCTCCAAGATTGGTGGTCTACTGATGGTGCTGAGTTTTGTGCGAGCCTGTAGGAGTTCAAGGTGGACAGTTCTTCTTTTGTCGCACAGATGAACTTGCTCGTGATTGACAGTAAGACTTATCATTCCCGGCGAGCTCTATTGAAGGGGAGTACTCCTTCTGAGTTAGCGACTGCTGAGGCGAGTTTGTGTCAGTCGGAGTACCAGCTTGCGGAGGCTGCTTCTAGTCTGACGAAGGTATAGAAGAAGGTAGAATCGGTGCGCGTCTCACTTCGGAAGGCAGAATCTCGCTTGGAGCGAGCCTAGACTGCAGAGAGGGCTTTGAGGGCGAGCTTCTTGAATCAGCAATCAGACTTGTCAGCCCATCGTGAGCTTTCGGCCATACGTCCTTTGGAGCTGCAGCGAGTAGAGGCCACTAGAGAGGAGTTACTGCGCCGTCTTTGAGCTTTGGATACTTTCTTCTAGCTGCTTCTTGTTTTGTCATCTCGAATTGTAGTTTTTATTTAGAACTTATGCCATGTACTGTCTTCCCTCGAATATCTAATAATATTATCATATTTCCTAAATCATTTGTATGGACCATTGTTGACTTTTTCTTTTTGTCATACTGAACCTGAAGTGACTTCTCAGGCTGCCTACGTACCCCCTTGAGGGGGATCAAGTCATACGTAGTTTATTTTTTTTTTCAAGGAGTGTACGTGGCCTTGCTTTAGGCATAGTACCTTTTGAGGTACTTGCTGTTGATAGGGCCGAGTATAAGCCCTTCTGGTGTAGTGAGGAGGTATGCGCCGTTGGAGTAGACTTCTTTGACGGTGTGCGGTTCGTCCCATTTGGCGTCGAACTTCTTTCCTCCTCAATGCGAGAGAATGATGGGGCGTTTGATTGCCAGCACCAGTTCTCCTGTTTGGAAGGATCGAGGGTGAATCTTCTTGTTGAAGGCGCGAGTCAACCTGGCCTGATAACACTCCAAACGTTGCTGAGCTTCGTGGCGCCTTTCATCCAGTGCCTCCAATTCTGCTAGGCGGAATTGGGCGTTGTCATCGCTGGTGTGGCCTTCTTGGATTGCTATCCTGAGTGATGGGATTTGGAGCTCGAGTGGAAGGACGACTTCTACCCCATAGACGAGGGAGTATGGAGTTGCTTGCGTTGGAGTGCGAAAGGACGTGCGGTAGGCCCATAATGCTTTGCCCATGCATTTGTGCCAGTCCTTCTTTGTTTTTGAGACGATTTTCTCCAAAAGAGTCTTGTTGAAGGCTTCAGCCAGACCATTGGCTGGAGCATTGTACATTGTTGAGCATTTCTGCTTAATATCGTACTTGGCGCAGAACTGGCTGACAGCAGTATTTTTGAATTACTTTCCGTTGTCCGTTACGATATAGTGAGGGACTCCGTATCGGAAGATGATATCGTTCTGAATGAAGCTGATGATGGAGTGTCTTGTAACTTCTCGTAGAGATATTGCTTCAGCCTATTTGGAGAAGTAGTCTGTTGCTGCCAGGATATAAAGATGTTATTTGGATGATTTGAGTAGGGGACCAACAATATTGAGTCTCCATCCGTCGAAAGGCCACGAAGCGATTGTTGGGTGCAAAGGCTCTGGCTGTTGACGGATGTAGTCACCGTGTAGCTGGCAAGCCTGATATTTCTTTGCGAACTCTATGTAGTCTTTAATCATGGTGGGCCAGTAATAGCCCACCTCCTGACGTGAAAGTGGAGCTTTGCACCGGACTGGTGCGAGCCACAGATTCCAGCGTGTGCTTCTTCCAGTACTGCTTCTGCCTCTTCCTTTGCAAGGCACCTCAGGAGCGTGCCATCATAACTTCGACGGTACAGCTCATTGTTGAAGTGGTAGAACTTCAGAGATCGCCGACGAATGTCGATTTTACACTTTGGATCGTTAGGGAGCTTACCACGGACGAGATAATCCACGAAGGGTTGCCTCCAGTCTTGCTCTTCAATTTCGAGGACGTGCACCATGTTGGCTTGAACTGGAATCCCGACAGGGCTTTCTTCTTTGATGATCACTATTCTTCTGCAGACAAGGACGACGAGCTGATGTTCTTCCGGAAATGGGAGTATAGCCGCCAAGTTCGCGAGCGCGTCAGCCTGTTGGTTGAGGTTTTTGGAGACATACTGAATAGAAGCAGCCTCAAGTTTGCCGAGGAGTTCCAAAGCTCGCGCGTGCAGTGGCACTATGTAACATCCGCCCTAAACACACAAGATATTGTCCGCTTTGCCCATGCCCGCACGAGAACTTCCCAGGGAGGTCACCCATCCTGGTACTACTCTCGCCCGAGCACGCTTAACTACGGAGTTCTTACGAATTCCGTAGCGGCGCACGGTTTTAAAACGCGTCTTCTATGTTTGGGAGGGAAAATTATATAAGTAGCTCAGGATCTCCTTCTCTCCAAGTGATGTGGGGCTAACTCATGGCCTTGTACACCTCACCTCACCTCACCTCATCCATCTTGGCATTCCCGCCTCAGGAGTCTTGGCTCTTGGCTATTGGCCAATTGGATCTTGGTCGTCACAATCCACCCCCCTCAGGGCTACACGTCCTCGTGTAGGGTTAGACCCCCCCATAGCGAGGAGAACCGGCTCTGATACCATTTTGTCACGCCCCGGTTTCCAACAAAAAGGGAAACTATCCAACTCGGGGGTGAGAAAGGTAAAAGTTATGGGTTTGAATTGATTTGATAAAATATCACCGATAATTTTTCTAAAACTTTTAATGGTGAAAGCCACACTACTGAAAAGGTAGCCTTGAGGAGAGGCCTACCATATGTCAACTGGTATCGAGCAACAAATATTACCATAACTAACAAAACTAATCATCAATACCAATCAGAAAGGGAAATCCAAACATATCCATACTAATTCCCAATTACACCAAATGTTGAAGAAGATAAAAACTACTAGCTACTAACAAGAAATCTGACCACTGCAGCTCCAAGACCACGCCTGCTTCTAACTGCCGTCTACTGCTGACCTAAAACTGGATCTGCCCGTGGGAATGGGCAGCCCCCATGAGAATGGGAGATTAGTCGTGTGAAAAACGACTAGTAAGGCTACTAATACTAAGCTACTACTCCAGCATCCTATTTAAAGTGGCTAAGCATGCATTCAATTATAATACACCCATAATTTCAAAATAAATAAACAAGCTCTATCTATAAATTGCACATTCATGGAATCATTAAGTTCTGCAGAAAAGATGTACAAGCAAGTAAATTAGTTATTTGTGAACCGTCGGTTTTCTACCAGTTCCGACAACAGAAACCTACTGGACACAAGTTACCTTGGATCCTCCAGTAGAAAAGTTTATCCAAATGGCCAAGAGGGGTTTCCCGTCTCTCACGGAGGAGCTCTACCGCCCAACTTAGTTTTTCGAGGTCATACCTCAGGAGTGGACTACTAGGCCAAGGCTCTCAAGCCCCTGGCTTTACCGCCTGTCCAACCCCGTAACCCTACCTACTTTATTCAGATTGTGCACGAGTAGTGGTTCACCTTCCGCTCGTGCACACGGGTCTCCCTACACACTTCCCTCTAGGAAGCAACAATGTCACATCTTAGTCGAATGATGATTCAATACTATCCACCCTGCCTCAGCTACCGAGACAGCCGATATCGTTGCTCATCGGCAACTCAACCAAGTTCACATATAAGTTAACATATCTAAAGCACAATTCATAAGTGATTGTTATATCTATATTCATAGAATGACGTGTTCCCAATATACTATTATTATGCTATCAAATATCTCATTGTTCAAGTTTAAAGCAATTAGACGATAACCATCTTCGCATATAATGATGTGCCCACTCCCCACATGCGATTTAACACATGCATTAGGCACATCATTCCCCATGCCAGCTTCATAATACTACAAAACTACACTAAACAGTCTACTATTGTAGATGACATAGTAAGAGTAACTTACTTTAGCTAGAATAGCAAGCTCCTGTACCACGTGTCCTAATATCCACACCCGGGCATCCAAGTGCACGACCACCACTAGGAAGCTCCAATGCTAAAAATACATCAAATAAGAAGGCATCACTAACCTAGCAACTAAATGATAATGGGTTGGTAGATTTGGATCGCACAAGTGTGATTGATAGGATGAAGGTTCGTACAGGTCAAATCGGTGCGATACGGTGGCTAGACCTACCTTTGACATGGGCAAGTGTGTACAGGGGTTACAAGCTAACCCACCATAATTTCCATTCTAAAGGATTAAAAAAAATAGGGTATATAGAGGAAATCCAGGTCACCCTCGGTAGGGGACCGGTGCTGCATGGGTTGGTAACACGGGAACCCATGCAACCATACGGCCCAAAATCAAATTCTATAGGATAAATATAGACTTAGGGTATTAACCCCAAGCCATCAGGTCCGTCTTGAAAAAATAATTCTAATGCTGCCAATTTCGCCCAAATCTGAATTCGGACGAAGAAATAGTGGTCGAACCACAGAAGCCGACTAGTTCGGTTCCATGGCGGTAAACAGGATTTTAAAAGAGGTTTGTACAGGATAAAACCCAGATTATCATGTAGTATTTTTCGAGCCGGTTCCAATGCCGCCAGTTTCGCGGCATTCCGACATCGGACGGAGAATCTATGCCCGAACCAAGTTTGGACGGTTCAAGGGTTTGGTTCTACTGAACCAGGCCGGTTCACTGCATACCATGCAGTCGGGCTGGTTTAGAGGGATAGTCAGGCCGGGTTCAGGTTTTAAAAAGGGGTAGAATCCAATAGTCAAACTTAATAACAAATCTAAAAATGCCACCCATGTCCCTCTTCTTCTTCAACAAAGAGAAAAACAGGGTAATGGGTTCACGGTGAACCCATCGCCTCGGCACCCATTTTTCGATCACCCCGTGCCGTCCAAACACGGGGTTGTGGTCTCCTAGATGCCCCAACGCCGTCGGGGTCGCTAGAGTCCACCGGTGGCCACCCTGGAATCCCTACCCAATTCGTGAAGGAGGGAGAGAAGCCATGGCCGTGAGGTGCTCGGCTCGACATGGCCGTCTCTTTGGTTGGGGCTGATTGGTTAGACCTCGTCCAGGGAGAGCATGGCCGGTGCTGTCACGGTGGAGAGAAGAGGAGGAGGGAGAGGGGGAGGAAGAACCTGGGAGAAAGGAGAGGAAATCCGGCGATGCTCAAGGCTCTCGGATCGCAACTTCGGCCATTCCCGAACAGCATGAACACACGTGAGAAGAGGAGGAGAATGACAGCTAGGAGGAAAAGGCTAGGGTTCTCGATCTCATGCAAGGCTTTATATAGGGAGGAGGGATGAAACCCTCAATGAAACGACACCGTCCGATAATGATCGGACAACCCTCATCCGGGAGATGGGCTCAGCTGCGTGTAGGGGTTATAGTAGGAAGTCGGGTCGGGTCTAATACCACCTATAGAACCCAATTATAAACATCCAAAAAGCTGTTCCCTTCTACTAACAAACAGGAAAAGCTCTAAACTTTTCATTCGGACTCCGATCCGCGGGTGTGAGTAGTCCCCGGAGAAGGATTCGACGAGCCGAACGCAACCGCGCTAGTCTCATCTCCATCCGACCATGCTATCAAGTGCAGTTATATAAAGGGTAAAAATATTAAACCGTTAATAGCCTTTTTCTAAGACCTCGAAATAATCTAAAAAAAAAATCAACTACGACCGTCTCGGCGAGACGACTCCATTGGCACAGCTTTTGTCAAAATCCGACGCTCCTAACTAGGTCAATTATAATATATTTCAAACAATTCACACATCCCAAATGGGTGTGCACGATCTACTGTTGCAAAAAACCCCGCAACCCTGGTCACAACAGTACCAGAAAATGACATTGCTACTTATATTACCAACTGTCTTATCAAATGATGATAATTACGCATAAAAATTATTAATCTAAAGTAACCCAAAATATCCGGGCGTTACACACTAGGTCTTCCTTGTTGACTTCGTATGCCCCCAAGACTTGCTGGATGACGAGCTGGGAGTCGCCGAAAATCTCGAGTCCTTGAAGCTTCATATCGTTGGCGAGTTCGAGGCCGATGAGTAGAGCTTGATATTCCGCCACGTTGTTGGAGCACGGTTCCGACAGTAGAAACGAGAAGGGGAGTATCTTGTCGTTTGGAGTGACGAAGATGACCCCGGCTCCTACTATAACGATCGGCATTCCAGGGTGTTTTTGCCCAGAATAAACCAGTTATATATAATATTTTTTAATATATTGGCGGTGATATTTTTAGTTGTGCTTGAATTAGACCAGGCAATGGATCCCGGGTACGAGACATAGGGCTGCAACTGAGGTATAGTTACACGAGCTGATGAGCACGTGTATCGAGGCATGGCTCAAATGTTTTTTTTTAGTAAAATAATTTTTATAATAAATAGGTACTATGGCGGGTCTGTCGGAGCCGGCGAGGTTCATGCGCCGACGCGTCTCGACGTGAGTCGAGGTCGAGTCAGTCACGGCACGGGCAAAAAAAAAAATGAAAAACTAAAAACCTAAAACTAAAACCCAACCCTTACCCGAACCTGACCCCAACCCAAACCCACCCACCAGCCCCAACATTCTCTCTCTGTTCCTTCCTCTCTCGGATCTCTCTCAGCCTCTCACCCGAGCTCTCTCTTCTTTCTCGGATCTCTCCCTTCCTCTCTCTCGGATTTCCCCCTCCCCTCTCAAACCCGATCCGATCCGACTCGGCCCCCCTTTTTGACCTCACTGTCGACTGCCCCCTCTCTATCCCATCAGCCACCCCCTCTCCTTGACCCCTAAGCCCGGCTGCCGCCCCCTACCTAGCCAGCCGTCCCCTACCCTACCGGTCGTCGCCCCTCCCCTCCCTTTAAAACCCCTGCCCCACTCCCCCTCTCCCCCTTTCCTCAGTCCGAACCCCTCACCCCTATCCGATCCCCCTCTTCCTCTTCTCCGATCCCTCTCTTCCCCGTCCGATCTCTCTCTTTCTCCTCTCCCTCTTGCTGTGTGTGTGTGGCGCACGATAGCCGGAGCGCTGCCGGTCGGGGGAGGAGCCGCAACTGGAGCATACCCGGCACCGGGGAGGAGGACGCACCGGAGCTGGGAGGAGCCGCAGCCGGTCGGAGCAATCGAAGCCGACGACCTCGGCACTAGGTCGGCCTTTCCCCATTCCTCTGTTTTTTTTTTCTCTTTTCGTTTTTTGTTCTGTGCTGTGGGAACCGCCGAGACCCCTCCCCCATTGTGACCTGTGTGACCATGGCCATCGGCCATGTGGCCGGTGGCTGTGCAGCCGGCGAAGCTAACCCGATACCGGCGGCATTTTTATGGACCCTACCGGACCCACCCCCCGTGGCATTTGCTATGGTTGCAGCCATGACTGCCAGCCAAGTGGTCAACGACAGTACAGTTGGCAAGGCCGACCAAGCCAAGCTAAACCCCCATCCGACCGGCCTGACTAGCTAGGTGCTGCCTCGGTTGATTTCGTTGCCGAGGTTGCCGATGGTCTCGCCGTTGGCGACCGGGCAACGGATAGCGCACCCGATCGCCCTTGGCTTGACGCCATCTCGCGCCCAACCACCATCGTGCTGACCGAGCTAGACCACAATCTTTCCCTTGCACGATCGTTGCCAGTTGCTTGACAACCGGTGGACATGCGACAGGCAGCCCCGATGATCTCATGCCAAGTTGTGGCTTGGCACACCAACCCCGACCTCCCCATGATGTTGATTTAGCCCTTTGGGCCCACACTCGTGGTTAGCGGGCCCGATCTTCTTGGGTCACGCTTGTATCAAGGTTGAGGATACCAATGCGGGTCCAAACACCTTACAAAGTTGTTGCACACGGGACCGACCCCTTTTAGCTACAACGATGAACTACTTAGCGGCCTGGGCTGGCCACTAGGATGACTCCCGTGCAAACCCGTCTTTTCATAAATCAAGCCCGACCGTGATCGGCTTTGCCGATTTCGTCATTGATCGATGCGGTCACGATCGTTTGGCTGGATTAGCATTATTGGACCTTAGTGTGACTCTTGGCGTCGGCAACGCCGACTAACCAAGACGGTACCTTTGGCGCATTATTTTGTGTGCTAGTAGAGTCTGATGACGCATAAATTCTTGGCTCGGCCAATCAGGGCCTAAGCCAGTAATATTTTAGTAGCACTTAATGACCACAGGCACGCTGGTATGTTTGGCAGTTAGTGGGCGCGTGGACTAAGTCGGAGACGGAGCGGAGGAATCCTAGCAGCAACAACCCTAGCACACTTTCCAGGTGACACTGCACGCTGTTTAGATAGTTAATTATGTTATTATAGAAATTATGGGTAGGTGTCCATAATGCTGCATGCGGGTCCCGTCGGACATCGTCGCACGTGGTCGAGTGGACCCCGCCTAGCATGTGGAGTCGTGAGTCTGACGACGCATGTTTAATAATAAATTAAATAATAATTGTTCTGCTTGCTTGGACACCGTAAGTAGGAATTCCCTTAAGGTTAGAAATTAATAATTAAATAATAATTATCGGGCTCACTCTCCTAGATGGAGTGTGGAGACCCGGGCACACGAGAATATGGGCGAGAGTAAATTTTTATAGTTATTGTGATGCATGGGTTGTGAGCGCGGTGTGAATCCCGGGGTAAAACATCGAAATTACTTTATTATATTCTATCCTGTGGAAAGATTCAGACCCCGTGTGTGTAAGGGCCGTGAACCACCCTATGCCCACAACCAAAGATCAGTAGGCTAGGGGGTCATGAGCAGGTATTGTGGTAAAGCCAATAGGAGGTGCCCTCGAAGAAGGATTGGCTTAACAATCCTGTTCCGGGGTAGTTGAAGCCCCCAAGGAAAGCAAGTTGGGCGGTAGAGCTCCACCGTGAAAGACGGAAAACCCTTTATGATCATATGGGTGACTTTGTGCATGGTGTCGGAGTATGCACGGCGAGAGAGTTGGCCCTCTACATCGAAATAAAAGACCCTATAGTAATGCCCGACCGGGGGCAGGATGAACAAAATATCTGGGGTTCACATTGAGTGTGTTTAATCTTATTAATTGTAAAATGGTACTCTCGATAACCTAGTGACAGTGGGAATTGTATGCAAATGTAGAAAATGTATGGACACTTAGGGCGTGATTGAGAATGTAGTTGGATAACTAAGTTAATCAGTAAACTGTTAATAAATGCGGGCGTCATTAATTACCTTGGCAGTTAGCTTGTCACTAGCCATTTATTTGGCTAATCTTCCAATTCATTTTGGGGCTACTCATTCCTATGAGTAAGCTCTTCTTCAGGTTCAGAGGCTCAGGAGTAGCCGCAGCACAAGGCCAGCGGTGGAGTTAGGAGGGCGGTGAAGTTTTAGGTTTTCAGTATTTCATGTAGTAGTCCTTGTCTTCCTGGCATTGTAATCGTACTAGATTTGACTTAGTGTATGTTATTAGTGGCAATGATCCAGCTGTATTCTTTTTGGGTAGGCCTCTCCTCAGGTCCCAAGCCTAGGGTAGCTCACTATGAAAATATAAGTTGTAAAGTGAACAAATTGACTTGCCTACTAGATAGGATATGTGAATCAGTGCCTGAGTGCTAGAGAGCGAGCTAGGCTACTCGGCTCGCCGTCAGAGGCTTGAGCCTCGTGCTCCCTTAAGAGGGACTTCTGTTAGCATGTAGGGCATCGGTAGACCGCACATGCTGAGAGGATAACCCGGTTGAGGGTCGAGCATGATCATCTCTCTGTCGATAAAACTATATCTCTATACTTTCTTTTAAAATAAAAAAAAGTTTTCATAAAAAGTAAGTTTTAAAATATTTCTTGAGAGAGCAGAAGCCCTGTGAGAAAACCTAATTGGAGTAGATAGTTGACCAAACCCTAAAACCCTTGGTTTTTCTCACCTCACACCCCAGGGATTGGTTTCAGATTTCTGGGGCGTGACACCTGCTATGTCTTGCCTTGCCGCGCCATCAAAGAACATCTTCCACGAGGGGGCAACGTCGATGGAGAATACTTTTTCGTTTGGGAGATCTTCCGATCGTTCCCATTCTGCCAGGAGGGGATATTCTGCGAGGAAGTCCGCGAGAGCTTACGCTTTGACTGCCTTCTATGGCACGAAGGTGATGTCAAACTCGAGGAGTAGTAGCGCCCACTTCGCCAGACGTATTTGAGGGGGTCGACCTTTGAGATGAGTCTAACGGTGTGAGCCAACATGTAGTATCGCAGCTTCTTTGTAGCGAAGATGAGTGCCAGGTAGACCTTCTCGATCAGGGAGTAGTTTAGCTCTGCGCTGAGGAGAGTGCGACTCAAATAGTAGCATGCCGTCTCTTTGCCTAGCTCATTGTATTGAGCCAGGAGTGCCCCCAAGGATTGCTCATGGGCGCTAATATAGAGAATTAGCGGCTTTTCTTGAACTGGTGCTGATAGAACTGGCGGCTTAAGTAGATTGATTTTGATGTTTTGGAGAGCTTTTTGGCATGCATCATCCCATTTGAACGGTGCTCATTTCTTTATGAGGCGACTGAACGGGTGGCTCTTCCCAGCGAGGTTGGTGATGAATCTTCGGATATACGCTAGATGCCCTTGGAGACCTCTGAGGTCTCGCACTGTCTTTGGTGCAGGCATGCTGATGATAGCATTAATTTTAGATTGATCTATTTCGATGCCTCGATGTCGTACGACGAAGCCAAGAAATTTGCCTGAGGTGACTCCAAATACGCACTTGAGTGGATTCATGCAGAGTTGGTACCTTCGAAGCCGTTTGAAGATCAGCTCAAGGTCTTGCAGATGTGTTGACTTCTTCTTAGACTTCACAACAAGGTCATCGATATAGCATTCTATGTTTTGATGAAGAATATCGTCGAAGATTCTCTGCATGGCTCGTTGGTAGGTGGCTCATGCATTTTTCAAGCTGAATGGCATGACTTTATAGCAGTAGATTTCTTTTGGTGTACGGAATGCTGTGAGCTCTTAGTCTTTGAGTGTCATCCGAATCTGGTTGTAGCCTGAGGATCCGTTCATAAAAGTTAGCACCTCGTGGCATGTCATCGCATCCACCATTAGCTCCGTGATTGGCAAGGAGAAGTCGTCCTTTAGACATGCGTTGTTCAAGTCTCTAAAGTCGACACATACTCAGATTTGACCATTCTTCTTTTTGACTGGAACAATACTGGAGATCCATATCGGGTACTTGACCTCTCGGATGAAGCCGGCTTCTATTAGCTTGTTTACTTTGCCTTCTATTTGGGGTACCAGTTTCGACCGGTAGCATCTTTGTCCTTTCTTGATGGCGCTAGCTCCGTGTATGATGCTGAGCTGGTGCACTGCAATTTTAGGATTGAGACCTGGTATCTCCTTGTAGGACCATGCAAAGACGTCTCTATATTCTCGGAGAAGTTTGATGTATGCAGCTTCTTCTTTAGGAGTCAAGAGTGTGCTGACGAATGTAGGCCGAGGCTCCGTTTTTGTGCCCAAGTTGATTTCCTTCAAGTCATAAATGGTGGACTGCCCCCCTTCTTCGAGGATCGGCGGGGCTTCGTGCAACTTGTCATCCGAAGTAGAAGTATCACCGTTGTCTGATTCGAGAACGGAGATATGATTTATGGTCATCATGGGTGGGTGGGCGGGTGTTGAAACGACGTCCCCGACTGGCATTCCCAAACGGTCAAACACCGACTTCTTCTTTATTTGCTTGATTGGCCCGAGCCTTTCAAACACGGATGTATGCTTTAGATTCGATCAGCTTTGACTGCTTTTATTTTGCTTCTGGAGTATGGCCCGATATTGAGCTCGTCCCCGTCTCCTTTTGACTATCTTGCTATCGGGACGGCCGGTGTAAGTGGAATGTGAATCGGAGATTATTGATCCTTCAGCTCCTTCATCTACCATCTTCATCACAATATAGTTGGAGGTGAAGGTCTTCTTCATTGCAATCTTAACGACCATTGGGGCTTGACTGGAGCCGACACCTTGACGATTCGGAAGAATTTGCTCGTCGCTTTGAAACAGGCGAGCTTGAGTCCTGGTCATCCCATATGGCGTTGCAACTGGAGGAAGCGTACCCATATGCATAGCGCTTTTTTTGTTATAGCCTGCTTTGAACAGTAGTTTAGCGGCGTTTTGCCCCCAACTCCCTTTTGGCTTGAATTCGAGTCGATTGATGTCGATAGATCTGCCAGGTCCGATCGGGTTTGAAGCTTGCGTCAGACTAGGTAACGGCAATGTCATTTCTTGCAGAGTGATAACATTGGCCTCCGATAATGGCGGGACCGGCTCTTTTGCCAAAGTAAACGGTGGTCTCTCAGGTTTGCGAAGCCATTGAGGTGCAAGGCACAGGACCGGCGTCGCTTGGATGGGCAACGGAGTATATTGCATGGATCTTGGCTTGGAGCTGATGTGCATCCTTTGCCTTGATTTTGATGCTTCCTTGACTTCGAGTATCGCCTTGGCGGAAGGTTGCATCGGATTTACAGGTGGAGGAGTTTTATCCCGTCTGATTTCTTCAGCTTTTCAGGTTCGAGGAGCTTTAGATGGAAGGGCTTCCGCAACAAGGTCTTTTGCTTAATAGAACTTGTTGTCAGCCAGATGTATTTCGGCCTCATTAAATGACTTATCATTAGCAACGATGCATTTCTCCATGCCTTCTTCGTGGTACTTGAGGCACTGGTGCCAGGTGGACACCACAATACCGTTCTCGTGCAGCCAAGGTCTTCCCAACAAGAGGCGATATGACGTTTGGCAGTCAATGATATGGAAGAGGATCATTGTGTCAAGTGGGCCGATTGAAATCTTCAGGCGGATGATTTCGATCGTGGATTGCCCGCCCTGGTTGAACCCTTGAATGACCAGCTGGCTGTGTGAGAGTTGGTTAGTGGTGATACCGAGCTGCCTTATTGTTTGGATGGGTATGATGTTGACGGCGGAGCCACAGGCTAGTAGGATTCGATTTACCAGCTTCTCCTTGATGTATCCCGAGACATAGACAGGCCGGTTGTGCAGTCATGCTCCGAGTTACAGATTTTTGTCTGAGAAGGTTATCGCTGCGTCGCACGAGGCAACAACTTTGCCCTTTTTGCCATCCTTCTACCTCTTATTGTAGCTGTCTGGGTCTGCCAAGGCTGCAGCCATTGCTAGGCGAGCTTTCTTCGAAAGGTGCAAAGCTTTTTATAAGCGGCAAGTGCAGGATTGCCTCATCGTGAGAGGTAGTGCCCTCCTTGTCGGAGCCGTTCTTCTCATCGTTGGAGTCACTTTCTTCAGAAGACTTGATTTCGCCTTTTCCTTTCGGTATTTTGTGAACTTCGATCATGCAACAAGAGACCCTGATATACTGATCGGCTGGGAGAAAGTGATCAGGGAAGAATTCTTGCAACGTTGCTGGTTCCGGAAGGCTTTGCTGGAGGAGATCATCTGGATTTACCGGCATCACTTTGAACGTCTTTCTTCCTGGAGTCTTGCTTTTCTTCTTGTAAGTTTTACGTTCAGGGAGTTTTCTCGTCATCCGATCCAGCTTGTGTCGCTTTGCCTGCGGCGGCCTTCATCTTCGAGGTGGCATGACCTATGTCTCTTCATCGTTGGATTCTCCCCTGCTAAGGTGACGGTCAGGAGCAGCAGCTGCGGGTTCCCATATTGGTTGGAGAAGCTTGTTCTTTCGGAGAATCTACTGGCTCGTCTTCTGATTCCCAGCCGGTGGGCTTGATTTCTTCGATTGAAACGGATGGAGGCTTTGAGTATAGGACGTAATAGTCGAATTTTCCCGAAGATTGGCCCAGCAGACCGACTTCTGGATCTCCTTGCTCGTATCTCTTTTGGAGAGTACGTTGGGATATAGCTTGATTGGGAGGGACTTGCTCTTCCGGAGGCTCTGTTGGCTCGTCTTCTGATCCCCAGCCGGTGGGCTTGATTTCTTCGATCAAAACGGGCAAAGGCCTTGAGTAGAGAATGTAATAGTCGAATCTGCCTGAGGGATGGCCTAGTAGACCGACTTCTGGATCTCCTTGCTTATACCTCTTTTGGAGAGTACGTTGGGATGTAGCTTTGATTGGGAGAGGTGCTGACGTGAGCGACGGTTGCCCCTGGGGCAGTGGCGTTTCCTCCTCAGCGAGCGCAGGAGCACGTTGTTGCCGCTTCGAGACCTTCAGTTGGGAAGCTGACTTTGCGATCGGCCTTTGACGATTGACGCACAATTTGGGCATTCCTTATCGTGCAGCAACGTGTACCGGCGAAAAGGAACCGAAGGTGATGGACGTCATGTTCGCGATAGCGACCTCCCCGGAGTCGATCTCTATCTTCCATTGCTTTGCGAGCGCCATGATTCTATCTTTGAAGATGAAGCACTTTTTGATGGGATGGCTAACCACTCGGTGGTATTTGCAGAAGAGAGGGTCGTTGACGCGATGCATTTGCTCAGGCCTCTTTAAAGGAGGAAGCTCTATCATCTTCTCCTACAGCAACTGGTCGAACATGGAGGAGACTTTTGAATCCGGAAAAGGATATTCTTTTGCTTCGAGCTCCTCGAGAGTCATCCTTTGTCTTTGAGGCGGAGGTGGCGGTATGGCGAATCCTTTTCCTTGATCCGACTTGCCACTGATCTTGAGCGGCTTGGAGGTCAAAGCGACATCGGCAACGTTGACTTATTTTGGTTTTGGTGCCGGCGGCTTGTCCTTCTTTTCTACCTTCAGGAAGTCCTTGTTCTTAGAGTCTCCGTGATTTACTAGGCTGAGCTCTATGTCGTGAGCCCGAGTTGCGAGTTCTTCGAAGGATCGAGGCTTGATCCCTTTGAGGATGTAGAGCAGGCCCCAGTGCATGCCTTGGGTGCACATCTCAATGGCCGAGTCTTCAGACATGTGATCTTGTGAATTTAGCGCGAGGTTCCTCCATCGGTCGATGTAGTCGATCACCGGCTCGTCCTTCCTTTGCTTGATGGTAGTAAGCTCGGTCATGCTGACGATGCGTCTGGTGCTGTAGAAGCGATGAGGAACTCCCTCTCCATCTGATTCCAGCTGTCGATAGATCCTGGAGGAAGATCAATATACCAGTCGAACGTGTTACCTTTGAGGGTGCGAACGAACTGCTTCACTATCTCATCTTCGTATGTGCCAGTATTGTTGCAGGTTTCGATGAAGTGGGCGACGTGCTGCCTTGGATTTCCCTTCCCGTCGAAGTGCTGGAACTTTGGTGGCTGGAACCCGGTAGGGAAGCGTAGCTGCTGGATCCTTGCGATGTAAGGCTTCGAGTATGCCACCGTGATCGGAGGAAGACTACTGCTGTGGGAATGCATCATGTCTGCCACCAATGCTTGTATTTGTTGAGCATTCATTATTGCTGTCGCCAGAGGTTGTGTGGCTACTGAGACTGGTATTGGAGAAATGACTTCCGTCGGGATAGGGACCGAGGAGGGTACTGGAGTAGTTGCTAGAATTATCGGAACAACCTCTATAGGAGCGGGAGTTGAGGACGGAGCTGGAGCGGCTACTGGAGAAGCAGGAGGTTGGCTGAACACTGTAGCATACCTCACACTTAGCCTTTGAAGCAAGGTATTAATGTGACGGTCCTTCTCCTCCATTAGCTGGGTGATTTGCACCATGTGCTCGCCCATTTGCATGACTTGGAGCTGAAGAGCAGACGGAGGATGATGACGGAGGACGTCTCGATGTTGCATACCTGCATCCTCGCCGTCATCATCGGAGACGTAGTTGCGCCGACTTGCTTCTGCTTGATGACGGATGTTTGTCCCCTGCAGAGGAGGTCAACATCCACTGGAGAAACCTAACGGGCTTAGGGTTGGGGCTGGTCCTCCCCAAACTCCTGGACATGGATTCCAGGATCGAGGTGCGTTTCTTCGTGTACCAAGGCCTCGTCGGTGCTTTGGCGAGCATCTTCGGTAGTAGTTTCTAGCGTGAAGACGTCTACAAGAGTTCAAGTACGCCGAGTATAGATGCGTACCATCGGGGGAACATCACCCTTCGGGTTTGCTGGATCACCGTGTCGGAGTAGTGGAGACTCGGCGATTGGCGAAAGGCTTGGTGCAAACGCATCGTTGTTTGTCCCGGCCATTGCGAACTTGAAGCAACTTCTTCAGACGTACGGAAGAAAGGAGAGGAGGTCCCCTGGGTGTGCCAGAAATCTGTATGTGCAGAAAAAGATACGGGTCGTCTTTATTGCAAACACACGAGATTACAGATGGCGGGACCCGGGGACTCTAGGGTGGTGAGCCGGGTGCGGTGAATATTCGATCAGGATATTATAGGAGAGATCCTCTGGAGGGTCCTTTTGATCCGTGTCTCCATGTGGTATTCGTGCGAGAGCTCTGAAGGGGTTGCCCGGGACAGAGGTCTTTACAGGGTGAGGGTTTCTTGAGAGGCTAAGGAGTATCCGTCGTTGCTTTTGTCCCTTCTGTGCTTCACGCTTTCTCAGCTAGAGGGTTTTTGGGTTCGTTCCTCGATCTTTGTGTCTTCCTCGATCCTTGCTAGACCTTAGCGTCCTTGATCGTCAGTTAGTGGCGTCGATCATGTTTTTGGCGTCGATTTTGGTTTTGACTTTCGGCTTTGGCTTTGCTTTGGCGTGGCTTTGGCTTTTGCTTTGATTTGGCACTTGCGCTTAAACGTAGACGAGGGGAGACTTGCGATGATTTAGTTCTTCCGGACTTCGCGTCGTATCGGCTAGAACATGTGGTGCTTTGCTCATGACTGGCGTAGTTGCTTGGCTTTGGCACTTGCGTTGCTTTGGCGCGGGCTTTACGGGTACTTTTGCTTTGGCTTCTCGCGTTGGCTTTTGCTTCGGCGTTGACTCGATCTTTCACTCGAAAGGCGATGACTACTTCTTCAAGACTTCTTTATTCTTCCGGTTTTCTCGACGGTTATGGTGTCGACTTGACTTCTCTTCTTCTCCGGGCTTCTTTGGCTTGATCGGAGTCAAAGACTTTGTTTTGAAGATGACAGGTGTAGCACCGGCTTTGCTTCTCTTCTTCTCCGGGCTTCTTTGGTGTGATCAGAGTCGAAGGATCTTTTTGAAGACGGCGAGGGTAGCACCGATCTCTGTGCGACGGTTGTAGCATTGGCTTTGCTTTGAAGAAGACGGGTGTAGAGACACTTCGGGTGTCCCTCTCAAAGCTTTCTTCTTCATGAATAAAGCGGGCGTTATTGAAGACGATGGGGTGATGTCGCTTCGTTCTTCTTCTCCGGGCTTTTGGGCTTGATCGGAGTCGAAGGCTTGTTGAAGACGACGGGATAGTGTCGCTCCGATCTTCCTCTCCGGCCTTTACTTCTGGCGTCTTTGGAGTCGAGGGGTTAATGGAGACGATGGGGTGATGCCACTTTGATCTTCTTCTCCAGCCTTTGCTTTTGGCGTCTTCGGAGTCGAAGGGTTTTTTTTCTCCGAGCTTTCTTCTTTGTGTATGGAGTCGAAGGCTTGATCTTCTTGTGCAAGGGTCTTTACTTTGATGAGGGCTTTCAATGGACTAAGCCGGTCCCGAAGGGATAGGCTTGCTCGTGCCTCATGAAGCCTTGGGTCGTTGAAGAGCGTGTCTCCTCTTCTGTAGAGCTTCTTCGCCTTGTCTTCAGCTCCAACTTCGACCCCTTCGACCTTTTGAGCCTTCCCCCTCCTCCTCTATTTATTGGTGAAGGGGGGAGGGGAGAGATATGGGAAGATTTATTTAAATCCCTTTAATATCTCTCCCATAACTACCCAAGATTTATTCTTCCATTGAAGAGGGGAATAAACCTTTATTTGTTTTCCTTTTCTGGCGGAGTAGTTATGGCTCAATCCTTTTTTAATTTATTTGAATCTTGCACATAAAGTCGATGGCGACCCGGCTTCGTTTCTTGTCTGTCGGACCGAGGGATCGGCGCAGATCCACGCTTATGTAGACGTCATACGCAACCTCCCCCCGCGCATGGCGTTGCTTCTTTCCTTTTTCTTCGTTTATTTCCTTTTCTTTTCTTTCCTTTTTTTTCTTTCTTTTCTTTCTTCTCTTTCTTCCTTGCATGGTTGGCCACCCCTTACCCACGGGTAAGGGGCTCGGATTCCTAGAAGGGGGCCGGGTGGGCCCCACTTGAGGATGGGCCAACCTGGCCTCTTGTATGGCGCAGGTCGAGTCCAGTTTGCCTCCGAGTCGGTGCATGCGAGTCGAGTTCGGGTCAGAGTGCGTGTCGGGTTTGCCTCCGAATCGATGCATGCAAGTCGGGTCCGGGTCCGAGTGCGTGTTGGGTTTGCCTCCGAATTAGTGCATGCGAGTCGGGTTCGGGTTAGAGTGCGTGTCGGGTTTGCCTCCGAATTAGTGCATGCGAGTCAGGTTCGGGTTAGACACAATTTGTGTGTCTACAAGGACTTATTGCAAGTTGATACCTTTATCAGGGAGCTATCACTAAGCCCCCCTTAAAATAAAGATAGTTTTGCATATAACCCCTGAAAACTAAGCTATTTGTATATT
>OX393558.1:29191949-29209449 GCA_947650365.1 Chamaelirium japonicum | reverse complement strand
CCTCCTCTCCCCGGCACCCATCGGTGATCTCTCCTCCTCCTCCTCTTCCTCTCATCCTCCTCCGACCTCCTCTTCCTCCTCCGTCTCCTCCTCCTCTTCCTCTCATCCTCCTCCTCCTTCTCCGGCCTCCTCCTCCTCCTCCTCCTCTCCTCCTTCTCCTTAATTTGTTGCAAATCCCACCCTAAAGTTTGAAATGTTAGCACAATACCCATTTATATTGTTCTAAATTGCTCCATAAAGTTTGAAATATTAGCACTATTTCATTTAGTCAACTACTTAATTCCCTCATTTGGTAATTTTTATCTGATCAAAACTGAATTGAATGGGAGCAAAATGTAGTTTTTAGACTATAGGGGGGTTAAGTAGTTTTTAGCACAATACCCATTTATATTGTTCTAAATCGCTCCCTAAAGTTTGAAATGTTAATTAGCACAATACCCCGTTTAGTCAACTACTTAATTCCCTCATTTGATAATTTTTATCTGATCAAAACTGAATTGAATGGGGGCAAAATATAGTTTTTAGACTATAGGGGGTTTAAGTAGTTTTTAGCACAATACCCATTTATATTGTTCTAAATCGTTTCCTAAAGTTTGAAATGTTAGCACAATACCCTGTTTAGTCAACTACTTAATTCTCTCATTTGGTAATTTTTATCTGATCAAAACTGAATTGAATGAGGGCAAAATGTAGTTTTTAGATTATAGGGGGGTAAGTGTTTTTAATCTAAACTTTAAGGGGGCAAACTGTAATTTATCCTTATTTTTGTTGGGTGATCCCGGGTAGGGTTGCAAACGAACCAAGTTGTTCGTGAGCAGTTTTCGAACAAGCTCCATAAAAGCTTGCGAACCACGCCCAAGCCTAGAGTTTAGGCTTGTTTAATAAACGAGCCAAGCTCAAACAGTGCAAAGCACGACTCAGTCATGCATGCGAACATGCTTGTTTAGATTTGGTGAGCAAACTCGTGAGTAGGCTAGGGATTAAGTTCCTAAAAGGCTTAAATAGACATAATATATATAGTTTAAGCTTTTGACTGAGTCTGGAGTTCGCGAAGAGAGAGAGAGAGAGAGGGGGGGGGGAGTTCGATCGATCGATCGATCGATCGATCGATCGATCGATCGAGAGAGAGAGAGAGAGAGAGAGAGAGAGACGGAGTTAGTTGATTTTTGTTGATGGAATCAGGAATAAAAAACAAAGGGCCGGCTGACGGTAACTAAATTTGAATTGGAAAGAGAGAAATTGTGGGGAAGAGATAGAGTGAGATTTTAGGGTGGACGGTTATTATCGTGGACTTCTTTGAGAGATTTGAGGGGTGTTTTTGATCCGTTCGATTTGATCAAACGGTTTAAAAACGGCTAGCATGATGGGTGATCACCCATTTAACGACTAAGATGACCTAATGGCCGATCGGGGTAAAGTATAGCCCATCCAACGATTGAGGTTGGTTAATGGTAGATTATGGTGACATATCGACTATCTGACGGCTTAGATAGCCTGATGGTCGATCGGGGTGACGTATCGCCCATCCGAATGCTGAGGTTGGTCTGATGGCCGATCGGGGCGATGTATCGCCCATTTGATGACTAAGTTGGTTTGATGGCTGATCAGGGCGACGCATCATCCATCTAGCGGCTGAGATGGCCCGATGGCCTATCTGGGCGACGTATCATACATTCTTTGACTGAGAATGTCCTGATGGCCGATCGGGGCGATATACGCACGTTCGACGGTTGAACGTCGCACATCAACCCATATTAGAGATCGAGAACATCTGAAAGGAGAACTAAAACTTTCGTTTTCTATATATGGTGATGAAGGTTAAGTAGCAGCCCCAGATTAATTAGGGGTGGCAACAGGTCGGGTTCAGGTTGGGCCCTACCCATATCCCTATCCATCCCCGGACATGATAGGGTCCATAAGGGCCATACCTACCTAAACCCATTCGGGTATAAGAGAATCAACTACTTAATTCCCTACTACTTAATTCTCGCATTTGGTAATTTTTATCTGATCAAAACTGAATTGAATGGGGGCAAAATATAGTTTTAAGACTATAGGGGGGGTTAAGTGTTTTATAGCTAAACTTCAGGGGGGCAAGTTATTCATGAGCAGTTTGCGAACAACGTCGATAAAAGCTTGCAAGTCTCATAAACATGGTTTGAAATTACTGCAGGTGTTGTGTGGCCAGATAGACGAAGATGTCTTCGATCGATAAGAGTTGGATGCGTAATTCGAATCGGATGAGCCAAGAGTACAGAGAAGGAATCAGAAAATTTCTGGATTTTGCATTTGAGTGTCTTGCACCGCTTGATGGAAAAATTATGTCCTGTATAGATTGTGGAAGGGTGACTAGGAAGGTTCGAGATAAATGTGAGGTTGATCTAGAAATACGTGGCATTGACATTAGCTATACTCATTGGTTCTCGCACGATGAGGAGCTAGATGCAGTCCCCATGACAGCTCACAGTAAAAATACGAACACAGTGATCGATGATGATGATATTAATACGGACAATGGTGATGACATGCGAGTATGATACATGATTTGCAAGGTGAAATAGGCACGGAAACACTATCAGGTGATCAGCCCAATATTGAAGCAAAAAAGTTTTACAGATTGCTTAGAGATACCGAACAACCTCTATACCAGAGATGCGAGAAGTTTTTAAAACTCTCTTTCATTGTAAAACTTCTTCATTAGAAGTGCCTCAATGGTTGGAGTAATAAATCATTTAATATATTGATAGAGTTGTTGAAAGAGACTTTTTCTATAGGTGAGACAGTACCAAAATTATTCTACGAGGCAAAGAAGACAATTAAAGATCTCGGGCATGCAAAGAGATACAAAGAGGCGAATGCTGAGTCTAGTACCAATCGAAGGAAGAAAATTGTATCTGCAAAGATTCTCCTATACTTTTCGCTTAGGGACATGCTTCAGAGGTTGTTTATATCATCGAAGACTGCTGAGCACATGAGGTGGCATGCACGAGAACTTCACTTACTAAGCACTCCTATGATAAATAAACCTCTTGATGTTCATAAAGATCCATTTAGGTCTAAAGAGGAATATAAAACTATTCTTGGTTCTGAAAAATATTATTTAAGTGTTATTGGTGCTTTATTGTATTTAGCTCAATGCAATAGACCAGATATATGTATTTTTACGTTAATCTTTTGGCTAAATATAGTTCAGAACCAACTCTTAAACATTGGAATGGAATAAAATAAATATTTGGATATCTACGTGTAACCACTGATAGAGAATTATTTTATTCTTGTGGTACTCCTCACTTGACTGGTTATGCAGATCAGGCTTTCTCTCTGACCCCCATAAGGGTTGATCACAAACATGATATGTATTTTTGAATAACAATATAATTATTTTTGGGAGATCGACCAAACAGACACTTGTGGCAACACCATCAAATTATGCTGAAATCTTACCTCTGCATGAAACAAGTAGAGATTGATTATGGTTAAGGTCACTTATGCAGCACGTCAAAAATAGTTATCAGTTGGAATCAGTTACAAAAGAGCCGACAACTATTTATGAAGACAATATCACATATATTGCTCAAATTCAAACTGACTTCATCGAGGGAGATCGGACCAAGTACATCTCACCAAAGTTTTTCTACACCCACGAGCTTCAGAAGAAAAAGAAGATTGGAGTTAAACAAGTCCGGTCAAGCGATAATCTTGCGGATCTCTTCACCAAAGCTTTGCCCAAGTCAACTTTCCAGAAGAAGGTGTACGGCATCGGACTACGATTGCTCATGCAATCAAGGGAGATATAATCAAGAGAAGAGATGTAATAATTGTAAATTAGTTATCAGGAGGAGAACATCCTGAAGTTACAAGTTTATATGCGTTATATTCTTTTTCCTTTGATAGGGTTTTTTCCATTAGGTTTATCCATCGAAGGTTTTAACGAGACAGCATTATGCGCACTCACCATAGTTCCTAAAGAACTACGATTGTACTCTTTTTTCTTTGATATGATTTTTTTCACAGGATTTTTCTATCAAAGGTTTTAATGAGATAATCATTAATGAATGACGGGCATCCAAGGAGGAGTGTTATGAAACAGATTATTCGGATATGGATATCCACCCTAACGGATAGACACCCTAATGGATGTAGACTTATCTATCTCCACTGAGACTTTATCTATTCAATACTATATATATGAGTACCCTCACAATAGATGGGTTAGGGTTTTTCTAAACACAAACTATTATAAGTCATAACTGTTATATAGGGGCTTTCTTCCATATTCACCATTGATCCCATATAGGGAAATACACAGAGAGAGACCCCAAAAATGAAATTTAAGAATTACAAGACTTGGCAAACATATATAATCAACTACCTAAAGATTATAGAGTAGCGACCAGTGATCATGAAACTCCCCTTTTGTTTATGATCCATTGGTCAAGCACCATTTTATTTTTTTTTCTACACTTTTTAATTGTATGGAACAATCAAACGCTCATCACGCGAAGTTCATCATTCGATCGAGGAACTCCGGCAGGTGCTCCCTCGTCACGCACTGCGTCATCAAACGGGCACCTTCCTTGGGTGCCGACG
Source organism: Chamaelirium japonicum (assembly GCA_947650365.1). NCBI lineage: Eukaryota > Viridiplantae > Streptophyta > Magnoliopsida > Liliales > Melanthiaceae > Chamaelirium > Chamaelirium japonicum. Next base: position 29,204,859 of record OX393558.1, on the reverse strand, counting down.
GCTTGACAAGGATGCACGTGGCGATGCAGTCGCTGTTCGTCAAGGGCACAACGTGCACCGGCGCACCCCACCCGTAGTCCACCTCGTTGAACCCCAGCCAGGTCCAGTCCGACACCAGCAACGTCTCGTAGGCCGACGTTAGCCGGTACGGGTCCTCCCGCAGCTCGCCCTTCGCCCACCTCGCGTACTCGGCCGGCAGCCTCTTCTTCCCGTCCTTGATCAGCCTCACAATCTCGACGATGGACGCGTGCGCAATCCGCCCGCTCGGCGCCGAGACTTTCATAATGTAGTAGCAGTTCCCGTAGTAGCCTCCGTCGGAGGGCAGTGCCTGCTTCAGCAGGTGGCGGGCGTTCATCGCGAAGCACAGGTGGACGTCGACCCCGGGATCGACCTCGATCGCCTGCGTCCGGCACTGCCAGGCCTTGGCGATGAGGACCTCGAAGGCGGAGCACCGCTGGCCGGTGTGCGCGATGTAATGGTTCTTCATGTGGTTGATGTAGTCCAAAGACATGTCCATTATGAAGTATTGTAGCTGGAAGGCCGCCGCCGCAACTGGTTGGCTTGCGACGGCGAATTTCGGTGGGCTGGGGATGGCGTCTCGGTGCCAGATTGGCTCGACGGTCGGCCTCGGAAGGCCTCTGGCGAGCTCCGCGATCGCTGCCATGAATTGTGCCGCCCCTGGGCCGTCGGAGATGCAGTGGCTGAATCTGAAGCCGATGATGCAGCCGCCGCATTTGAATTTTGTGACCTGTGGTTAGTGGGAGCATGAGTTTGGATTCGATGAATAGGCTGCATTAGCTCACTATTTTCGTTTAGAGTACCCCAAGCAATCAAGCATAGTGTTGTGGTGGATAAGAGTGGCTCGACCGGTCCCATCGGCGGCTCGGCCGGTCAGAATAGGCATGAAACTCAGGCTATCTAGGACCAGCTTGCCAAATAAGTGGAGTTGGATTTTGAAGTCTAAAGTGCACACTTATGATTAGTGTGTTGTGTTGGACGAAGCCTAATGATTTCCTTAAAGTCTCTCCACTTGCCGAAGGCTCAGGGAGGTACAAACGTCCAAGAGACGTGTTTAACCTAGGTGCGTAGTGGAATAGGAGAAGACGTTAGGGGCATAGGCCAGTATGCTAAGCGCACTGGCCGATGCCCTAGCCCCACTTCTGTCCTTTTCAATAGATATTTATTAAAATTTTCAATGACAAGGTTTGATTCCTGGGTTAACATACAAACCGGTTTATTTAAAAACCGAACCAAAACATATTCCGGTTCCGATCCAAATCAGTTGAACCGTCCGATCCGATCCGGTTTTCAAAAATATAGACCCATCAGTCAGCCTCTTAACAGATGTACGATTAAACCCAACACAAAGTAACCAAATTTAAAATTAAGAAAGTACACAATACTGTCCGTCTCCGTTGGCCACATTCACAACTGTCTCCCATAAGAAAATTCACAATATTGTTCCCACCGACCGGTTGGTCGGCCACATCAAATGTACGTGTCTCCCGTTTTGACTTGTCAACTCATACGACTCCTTTGTCCACGTAGGAGTCGGATGAGGTAGGCGAGTAAAGAGGGGAGGGTTGTAGATGTAGGAAACGAAGGACGACAGCGATGATCGGCTGTGGCAGGTAGAGGTGAGTATCGATTTTGTTGGTCGGTTTCGATGTCGGTTTTATTTTTTTTCGGTTTTTGAAAAATCAAAATCGAAATGATCGATTTTTGTCGTTTCGGTGTGATCAGTTTTCGGTTGATATGAGGTATATTAGAGCTCTTGACTCTTGAATCTTAATCGTCAGTTCGTCACAAATAAGTAGATGATTGTATCCTTACATAGTACTAAAATAAAAGTTTAAAGCAAAATCAATCAACGTTCACTCTTTTGAAACATTGTAGTTACACTTATTGGAAACAAAAGTATTATTGCCGTTGAGTTTATGATTTAAGAAGTCGGATCGATTTTTTTGGTTTCGGTTCGATGTTCTATACCCGGAAACCGAAATCGATTTAATTGGTTTTGTCGGTTCGGTTCGATTAAATTTTGGTCGGTTTTCGATTCGGTTAGACTGTTTGGGTCGGTTTTTTCATAGCCCTAACAGCAGGGAGGAGGAGAGGGTTTATCTTGGGTGCGCTTATAAAGATCCAAATGTAAGTTGGGTTGTCCCAATCAATTTGGTGCGTTATGAGTGGCAATTGTTTTTTCCCCCTTCGCGTAACGCCAAAAATTTTTAGATGTTGAAAGAATCGACGTGTGGAGAAGTACGCTATGGCCCTTTGGGTGCGAATATTTGCAGTGAATCCATAAAGTGTCCAGTACCGTAAGGTGCCGGACTGATGCATCTACAGCCGTCAGTCGGTGAATCAGGCCCGCCACCAGGGGCACCGTACGGGATCATTTCTCGAGAGGAGCGGTGAGCTAGAAAGGAAGCAGACCTGCACCATGAAGACGAGCTGCGCCTCCTCCGAGGGGTCGAGCTGGGGGTGGGGGTGAGGGAGGAGCTCGTCCTTGGAGATGGCGAAGGGGTGCTCCATGAAATTCACGTCCTCGAGGCCGCAGTCCGCCGCTCCCTCCACGAACCACACGCCGTCGCCGGTGCAGTCGACCTCCACCTCCCCGTGCTCCGACTCCACGAGCCGGCCGGCGAGGGGGTAGTAGGGGACCAGCGCCTTCCCCAGCGCCTCCCTCATCACCCGGGCCTGCTCCCGGCCGTACTTGAACACGTGGAGCGACTCGATCAGGGCCCGCTGGGACGGGTACCGGTCGAGCCACGATAGCCGGAGCCTCCCGGACGGCGTTGGCTCGCTGGGGACGACCAGCTCCTGTGATAGTTTCGTCACAGAGAAGCCCATGGTCGGCGGAGATCTAGAGAGAGAGAGAGAGGATAATAGAGTTCCGACCGAGCCCAGCGATATGCGTGGCCGTTGCAGACTTCTTGTGGGTTTTATAGCCGTATTAATGAAACGGTGGTCGCTACAGGCTGGACGATGGTTCGGTGCAAGGAGCATTGATCAGCCGGTGGCCCGGTCCAGCCGCCTTGTTTTGGGGTTCAGATCTTCTACAGTCGGTCGGCACCGGTCGGTTGTCTCCGGGCATCACAGCCTAAGATGGCAGGCAACCCGAAAGTGAATCTCACTACCGCCGCCTGCATGCCGATGTGATTAGCGACGAACCCACCTACCGGGGCCGACCGACTGGAGGAGATCCGAAGTCCTTGTTTTCTAAGTAATACTTCACGATTCCTTGAGCGTGTGAGCTTTTTGACCACACCCTCGGCCCACACAGACCGGATTCCTGATGCGTCTGGAAGGCCGACGAACGGCGTGTGTCACCCGAGTTATCCTCTACTGATTATTTTACACACAAAAAACTACTTTTAAGGGGGTTAAAAAAATATTATTATTACTTTTCTAAAAAAAAATATTATTTAAATTATTAATATAAGTTTCGTTCACGTGATGCGGTGCAGAACGCACATGGAAAATTAAATGATACCAGTCCATTGGGCGTCCTTTCCCAAAAAAAAAAACAAAATTGCTTTGGGAACGTGTTTTGTACGTGCAACAATTTCTGATAAATTGATATAGCTTAAAATAATTAAAGTATTGGGTATGGACATATAAATTAATGATAGGGAAGTAAGGGCATATCGATAATTTTATAGGGCCACAATTAGGAGTGGCAATGAGTCGGGTCGGGTTCGGGTCAGGCTGAGACAAAGGTATAAGGGTAAAACACCAGACCCGAACCCCGCCCGTTTAATAAATGGGTCAAAAACTTAAACCCAAACCAAACCCGCCTAATAAACGGGTTGACCTGACCCGACCCGTTTAACCTATTTACTGAATGGATCGGGTCGGGTCGGGTTGGGTCAACAAAACCCATGTAAACTTGCCGGGTTGGGTCAAGATAAGTCGGATTGGGTCAGGTTGGGTCGGATCGGGTTGACACGACCCATTTGGTAACGGGTCAAGTCGGGTCAATCGGGTTATAAGTACAAACCTGAACCCGACCCATTAAATAAACGAGTCAATCGGGTCGACCTGTTTATGACCTGAACCCGTTTAGGCCAAACCCAAACCCGCTAACTTCGGGTCGGGTCAAGGATTGCCACCCCTAGCCACAATGGACTTTCATTGTTTTTATTTTAATGATATAGGATCCAAATAAGATATATATATATATATATATATATATATATATGTATACACAGAGAGAGAGAGAGAAATGCTGTAATGCGGCATGGGGTAAGTGCGGCACTTTACCGCAGCCGTCTGATGCACTGCTGCGTGCATATGATGCACGCAGCGCATGCATCAGACGGCTGCGGTGTAGTGCCGCACGCACCGCATGCCGCAGCATAGCATGCCCCTATATATATATATATATATATATATATATATATATATATATATATATATATATATATATATATATATATATATATATATATATATATATATATATACTAGTAAAAACCCCGTGCCCAAGGGCACGAAAAAGATTTCGAGCACGACGAAAACATTTTAAGGGCAGTGATAATATTTAAAGGGTGGCGGCAATATTTCGAGGGAGACAATAATAGTTCATGAGCAACAATATTATTTCGAGAGGGGGGATAATATTTCAATGGTTGCAACAAAACATTTCGAGAGCAATAACAATACATTTCGGCGCCAACAAAATATTTCGCAGTGGTGCATGCGATGCACGCAGCATTTGCATCAGACGGTTGCGGTACAGTGCCACACGTACCGCATGCTGCATTATAGGATTATATATATATATATATATATATATATATATATATATATATATATATATATATATATATATATATATATAAAAAATAATATTTCATGAGTGGTGACAATATTTGGAGAAATATGAAAATATTTTGTGGTTGCCTTCGGTAGCTTTAAAAATGCAATGGCCGCCTTCGGTGGCAACACCCCCCCAGGGCGATGCCTAGACTTCTCACATCTTCCATCGACTATCACCGCCATTGCCATTAAAAAACACATCCCGATTAAGTAGCAGTACTCCCCGGACAACGCCCGAACCTCGTGTCGCTTCTATCGACTGCCACCACCAACATCGTCGACCGTTTCCATCACTACACTTGTTCTTGTCGGGCTCAATGGCCACCTTCGGTGGGGGTGTAACCGATGGCTGTGAGCATGCCATATCAAGTTGGCTGTGCCAAGATGTATGCAACCTATAGCGGCGAAAAACACTTGTGACTGTGTGTAAAATATAATCGGACGGCTCTCTATTTAGACTTATAGCCTCACTTAGCATCATGCGCAAAACACCCAACAAACAAAAAAATGGTACTTGAATAGGCTAAAGCCAAAATTGAATCACAACAATCTGTTACACCCAGCCCGAGCGGTGAGTCGCACTCAGGCCCAAATGGCATTTAAAAGAATGACTGTGATTCAACCATACACGACTGTCTGTTACACCCAGTCCGATCGATGAATCACACTCGTCCCAAATGGCATGCAAAAAGAACACCTGGAATTCAGTTTTGGCTTCCCAATATAATCAGACAACTGTCTATTCTTCCATCAACGATCTAGGTGCCTCACCAAGCATCCGGAGTAAAAACACCTAACAACATAAAATTGGTACAAAAACACCCAACAACAAAAATATGGCACATGATAAGTTAGAGCCAAAACTCAATCACATCAGTCCGTTACACCCAGCCCATGCGATGAGTAGCACTCAGCCCAAATGGCATCTAAAATAATGTCTATGATTTAGTTTTGGCTTCAAACGCAACTATTTGTTATACTAAACCCGATCGCTGAATCGTACTCGGTCCCAAATGGCATGCAAAACGAACGGATGGATGATTATATTTTTGGCATAAAAATAAATCTTAACGGATGTAAGTTAACAGAGGGGGTGAACATGCAAACGAAGCATAGTACAGGGGTCAAGTTGTCCAAAAAAAAAAAAACTCACTTGAAAGTAATTTGTATCACAATATATTAAGTTCAACAGAAAACTGTGGATTTTGAAACCAAACCACTATTGTACAAAGTTTATGCTCCAAGGTAATGGAACTGATGAATAAAGCATCAGAAAACTCCCCATTTAACACTGCAGGCTAACAACAGGTTTTTTTTATAAAAAATATGAACATAAATTCATATTTTCTTGGTGCTCAACAGAACATGTTATCAGAACAACCTGACCACACACAAAACACTTGCTGAGCTTTAACTATCATCCACACAAAGTATAAGCCTCAACACCTCCCACAAAATCTACTCTGGAAGTATTTGCTCATTGTTGGCGTCTCCCTCTTCCTCCACCTTCGGCTTCGATGGAGTCGGGCTGGCCCCAGGAGGCTGCTTCTTCTATATCCCACTCACGATGTAGTCGATTCTCAGCAGCATGTAGGCCGCCTCGATGGTCATCTTGAATGTTCGCGCCTTCACGTTGTAGGAGTCCCAGATCTGAAGCATGGAAGACGTTTAGATGAACACAAAGATGTCCGATGAGAAGAAAGACATATGGGAACCGAAGGCAAACCTTCCGCTCCTTCATGTCAGCAATGGCCCGGTAAGTATTCGATGATATGCCTGTAAGAGACTTGGCCTCATGGAGCGCGATGGTTTGTGGAGCCATGCGATATGGAGACGGGTCCAAGGCCTTGAGCTTGTTTAGAAGAAAGAGACCCAAGTCTCAAAAGTATTCCCATGTTATAAGATTGTGCCTACTCTACACACATCAGACATTTCAATCTCGATGTTTGTTGCGGTCAACTGCGAGCATGTAGTAATAAAAGTAAATTACACTGAGCATTCAAATACTCGGGCGTGAACCCATGTCCATACTTCGATGAACATAGGGGTAAAAGAGAAGAAAAATCATGATTGGTTTTGCATAGGTTGCAAAATCAGATGAAGCAATGGTTGCAAAATCAGATTTTTGTTTGCAAACCTTTGCAAACAAAAATCTGATTTAAAAAAAAAAGAAGCCTCGGTTTAAAAAATCAGATTTTTGTTTGCAAAGGTTTCCTGTGCAAATGCAAAAAAAAAAAGGTTACCTAAGCTTCGAGATGCAAGACCAATGCAAACATTTGTGATGCCCAAAAGGAGCAATGGGATCAGAGAGAGAAGAAAAATCTGATTTTAATTAAAAATCAGCATATCATATCATTTGCAAAACCAATGTTAATCTCGGATCATTACTTTGTCTCAAGCTCAGATCATTGGTCTGAGCTTGAGCTCAGATTATTGCCATGTGGCTCCATGCCGAGAAGCAGAACCCATACAAATATTTGTAAACAAAAAGAAGCAAAAAAGTATAAAGAAAAGAAAAATTAACATTTGGAAAAAAAGAGCACAAATGTGATGCCCAAAGGGCACAATGTGACCAGAGAGTAGAAAAATCTAATCTTAAAAACAAATGATTTTAAAATCTGATCTTAAAAAATGCTCCACGCCGAGATGCAAAACCAAAATAGTAGAAAGAAGCATTGGTTTTACAGTGATAATCTCGGCCACGACTCCTAATTAAGTTCCGAGGTGTAAAATCAAAAGAGATGAAGCATTGGTTTTGCAATCTTTGTAAAACCCTGCATAAATTCAAGAGACGAAGCATTGGTTTCGCAAACAAAAAGAAGCCTCAGATCATTGCTTGTCTCAAGCAATTTGATGCAATGAAAGAACATGATCTTAAAAGAGAAGAAAAATCGGGAGAAGAAAAATCTGATCTTAAAAATCTGATTTTAAAATCAGCATATCAATGCAAACAATTGCAAACAAAAAGATTTTGGAGGGGAGGGATTTTGACAAAGTTACCCCCCATTCGTTTAGCTGAAAAATATTAAACCTCCCTATAGTTAAAAAACTACATTTTACCCTCCTTCAATTTAGTTTTGATTAGATAAAAATTACCAAATGAGGAAATTAAGTAGTTGACAAAAGGAGGTATTGTGCTAACATTTAAAACTTTAGTGAGCGATTTTAATCAAAATAAAATACAGGGGGGTTAAAAAAAAAATTAACATGGTTTTAAAAAAATTTAGCAAACCTATGTCCCTACTCCGATGAACATAGGATTAAGCACCTTAATTTAAATGGAGCATATTTTTTTTCTTTTAACAAAACTATTTCAGCAAAGCAACATATGTTATGAAGTATAACCTCTAAATTATGAACATAGGGTTAAGCATCTTAATTTAGATGGAGCACCTATTTTTTTCTTTTGACAAAGTTGCCCCCCTTTCGTTTAGCTCAAAAATATTTTACATCCCTATAGTTAAAAAACTACATTTTACCCTCCTTCAATTCAATTTTGATTAGATAAAAATTACCAAATGAGGAAATTAAGTAGTTGACAAAAGGAGGTATAGTGCTAACATTTAAAACTTTAGTGAGCGATTTGGATCAAAATAAAATACATGGGGGCTAAAAACAAAGTAACCCCTCTGTATTTTCACACACACACACACACACACATAATATGACCAATACCTGATCCACGGTAACCTCACTGGTGATGATAACATGCTGCAAAGTTGAGACAAAGTGAAGTTAAAACCTAATAATTAACAACTACTACAATAACCTAAAAGATGATGACCTAAAATTTTCAACTAAAAAATATACACCTAAAATCTGCAATAAAAGAAAATAATCTCCATCGCAACTTGTTGAAAATAGAGTAAGGGAAGCAACCCCCCCAAACACAAATCTCGATGTTTGTTGCTGTCAACTGCATGCCCGTGGTAATGAAAGTAAATTACACTGAGCATTCATATACTCGGGCGTAAACTGCATGCTTCGGTGGCATTCAACTATAGCCTGCTCATTTCAGTCCTGACTAACATGCAAACAAATAACTGTAAAGTTACAACCCACAGACGACTCGACCTAAGGCCTTACACATGCTTTGATGGTATTTGATGGCTGTAAGCTGATTTTAAGCCTGACCAACATTTAAACGAATGACTGTAAGGGGACACAACAGGCGCTCGGGCGAGCGAGCGAGCAAGCGAGCGAGAGAGAGAGAGAGAGAGAGAGAGAGAGAGAGAGAGAGAGAGAGAGAGAGAGAGAGGGAGAGAGAGAGAGAGAGAGAGAAGGGGGGTTCACAACGAACGATTTTTTGCCCCAAAGTAATTCAAAATCAGTAATGAAACTCCAATCAATTTTTTATTTTTCATTGAATTTATTCATATACATACATAAGCAAATTATATATGATGCTCCTAGTAAAAAGGAGATAGAATTAGTAGACAAATTGTATCAGAACCATTCATCAGTGGATCCATCCTTACAATTGTCTGGCCGTTGCATAAAAGCAACTTTTCGTTTATGCGCCCATCGCTCAAGTCCCGCTACCAAAATAAAAAAAACCCATAAATGGAACAGGTGCATCGTAAGGGTGCAAACACACCAATGTGTACATAAACCATGTGCAAACAGAAGAGTTTACATACAAATACCTTTGCATGCAAATGAATGCATAAACAGAGAACAAATATTGTGACAGAGAAATGCTATTAGTTTAAATACTTACAACCCTCATAGCTCTCGATCCATTTGTCTTCTTACAAAAACAAAACACAGATATTGTGTTTGAATTATAATATACAACAATTTCTTTAAAAAACATAAAAAAATGTATTTATAAAAAACGGTCCAAAATTTCTTAAATTGTTGAAAATGTCTTACCCGCCTATTGTATAAGCGATCCATTATTTTTTTATTCTTTTTTTAATCCCGCCTGATGTACACGAAGATAGCTTATTTTATTAAAAAAAAATTATCCCGCCTGTTGTACAGGAGGGTAGCTTATTTTTTAAAAAAACAAAAATTACCCCACCTGTTATACAGACAAGTAAATAAAGCATAAATTACACTTTGCCCCCTTGAAGTTTAGCTCATAAACATTTAACCCCCTGGTGTTTATTTTGTTCCAAATTGCACACTAAAGTTTGGAACAAAATAAACTACCGAGGGGTTAAGTGTTTTTGAGCTAAAATTTAAGGGGGCAAAGTGTAATTTATTTTTGTACTTGCCTGTACAATAGAGGCGGGGCAATTTTTTTAGCCAGTTCAAAAAATACATGAAAAAAAACAAATAAGTTCAAAAACAAATAGAGGCGGGGCAATTTTTTTAGGCAATTTTTTTTTTATTTTTATACTTGCCAGTTCAAAAAATACATGAAAATCTTTAAAGAAAAATTGTTTACAGAAACCTAAATTTCTTTAGCCTGTTGTTCCTTCTCTTCCTCTTCCTTCCTTTCAACCCGAAAAAAAAAATCAAAAATTGAATGACAAAAAAAAAAAAAAAAACCAGTGCCCTCTTGATCTTCTTCTAATTTTTCAACCCATAAAAAAAAGGGTTATTTTGACTTTGCCCCCCAAATTTTGCCTTGAATTAGACTTTACCCTCCATATTTTCATTAATTAGACTTTCCCCCCCAAATATATTTTTTGCATAGATTATTATTAACAGTTGCCAAAATAGCTAACATAATAGTTCAACTTGAAGTGGCACTATCACAACCATTTATTGCAAACATGACTGATCAAAAAAATATATTATACTAAGTATTGAATACACGTGTCATAAAATTTTCAAAATGAATTATATCTCTAACATATGTCCGGAGCTGGTCATCTACATATATGTAAGAAAAAAAAGTACAAAGAGTACGTTCAGAAAAGGGGGAGTAAACAACATAAGCAATTACACATCACATCAGAAATGCATACTCAAATAGGAGAAGCAAGTACACACCTAATGCAAAAAAAAATTGGCCCATTAGAATAGATGGAGGCTTACCAGCACGGAATGGGCGACGACAATTACGACAATACCGGGCGGCGCTGGAGCGGAACCTGTGGACTAAAACAAAAAACAGAGAGATAAATAGAGAGCTTGGCTTTTTAATTAAGAAATTTTGATTCATTAAAAGAAAAATCATTAAGCGAGAAAAATTCTTATCGGACTTGCAATCGGTGCTCAGATAGCATGCCTAAGAATCGGGGTGCCAACGATCTCGATGGCGGACTGAAAAAAAAAACATGAATAATATTGGTACTGGCAATGATAAAAATAACACACATACACACAGAGAGAGAAAGAGCAAGAAAAATAGAAAAAATGCTCATTACACATAAAAGGCCTATCCCATGAGCCCAAAATCTTTTCCATATGGTGTTCACAAAAAGTTCATTTAGCTCTCTCCGGTTCAACTACTCAAAACAACTACTCAAAACCCCGTGCCCAAGGACACGCAAAAGATTCCAAACAACTACTCAAAACCAATTTAGCTTGGTAACTATACATTTAATCAATATAATATGGGGATTTAATCCCTAGACTTAGTACAACCAAGACTGAACTATATATTGGGAATAATCCAATAGAAAATAATCTACCGGTACTGAATTATATATGAGGTTCTAAATTATGGCATGCAATTCTAATATCCACTATACGTCCTTGTGAGACTTTGGAAAGGTGAAGGTGTTGTCTAACCCATATATGGCCTTGTTTGATTGGCTCAAAAAGAGTAAATTATACCTTGCTCTAACATGCAGTTCCTTGGATATCCGAACCTCGACCTCCCTCGATCATCCTGAAACACACGGAGAGAGGGAAAAAAAAGAAAAAAAAAACATCAGTAATCCTAAAATCGAAAATAGAGAGAAACTGGAAAGATAGAAAAGGAAAAAAAATCACCTATCCTTCTTCCTATCTTATGTCTGTTGCTAGTGGGGAAAAGGGGGAGGGAGCACGATTTTACAAACAGAAGGGAAAAAGGGGGAGGGGAGTGCGAACTTCATCCCCTCTGCAGGCCACAGGGCTAGTGAATCGCAACCCCTTCGGCGTCGGTCTCCCCAACGATGTATCGCACTCGAGGCCTACGGTCCCCCTTCCCCCCTCCCCGACCTTCAGCCCCCGTCGCCCCCTCACGGTGGCTGGATCTGGATCACCGGGTGCAGCAAAAAAAAAAAGAGAAAGAGAGAGAGAGAGAGAGAGAGAGAGAGAGAGAGAGAGAGAGAAGTTCACCGGAGCGGAAGCGGGAGCAGCGGCAGGGGCGGTGACCGGGAGCAGCTGTAGGGCCTGCGGTGGTCGGGTGACAATAGGCGGAGACCTCCGTTGTTGCTGAGAGATCAAGAGGAGGGTGAGGAGGAGGTGATGCCCTCCTCCCCTCGTTGTTGCTGCCGCAGAGGAGAGAGGAGAGGGCTTGGTCGCCCCTCCTCCCATCGCTGCTCTTGCCCGATATGAGAGAGAGAGAGAGAGAGAGGCACACAGTGGGCCAGCTTTGCCGGAGAGGAGAGAGGAGAGGGCTTGGTCGCCCCTCCTCCCATCGCTGCTGTTGCCCGTTTTGAGAGAGAGAGAGAGACGGTGGCTGGATCTGGATCACCGGGTGCAGCAAAAAAAAAAAAGAGAAAGAGAGAGAGAGAGAGGCTCACCGGAGCGGAAGCGGGAGCAGCGGCAGGGGCGGTGACCGGGAGCAGCTGTAGGGCCTGCGGTGGTTCGGTGACAATAGGCGGAGACCTCCGTTGTTGCTGAGAGATCAAAAGGAGGGTGAGGAGGAGGTGATGCCCTCCTCCCCTCGTTGTTGCTGCCGCAGAGGAGAGAGGAGAGGGCTTGGTCGCCCCTCCTCCCATCGCTGCTCTTGCCCGATATGAGAGAGAGAGAGAGAGAGGCACACAGTGGGCCGGCTTTGCCGGAGAGGAGAGAGGAGAGGGCTTGGTCACCCCTCCTCCCATCGCTGCTGTTGCCCATTTTGAGAGGGTGGGGGGCTCCGATTTCCAAGATAGAGAGGAGGGCAGGCTGCCGGGCCAATTCCGAGAGAGAGAGAGCGTGATTTAAGAGGGCGGGGGGCTCAGACTTCAGAGAGAGAGAGAGAGAGAGGTTCAGAGACAGA
>OX393558.1:29064449-29184449 GCA_947650365.1 Chamaelirium japonicum | reverse complement strand
ATTCGATCGAACGGTTACAATTTTTAATCGGGCGGAAAGGATTTGGGCCATTCGATTCAAGCCGATCGGACGATCGGGGTTCATCCGGACCACCAAAAACGGGGCGAAAAGGATTTGGGCCGTTCGATTCACTCCGATCGGACAGCCGGGGTTCAACCCCCCCACCGAAATCGCTGTTATTGTGCCCGCCAAGGTAACAGCTGCGGTCGGTGGGGGGGGATGAATACCAATCGTTGGATCGGTTGATCGGACAGATGTGGCTTAGTTTCGCATCTTAAGGGGGTTTCGCATCTTAACCGGTTCAGAAGAATCACCGGTCCATGCTAACCACCGGCTCAAGCAAAACAATAGAGCTGGAAAAACTACAACTCCAGATCACCTCAACCTCGATCGCCGTTCGAAAACTTTACCCGTTCGACAGACAGACGATCGGGTAATTTTCCAAAGGATCGGGCAGAAAACAGGCTCTTTTGCCCGATCGCCTGAAACTCCACCGGTTGAATTTAACCGATCGGTCAACCTTGACCGATCGGATAGATTCAGTCGATCAGCTCGGCTTCTACTGAATCGGGCAAAATACTTAGGTTTGTGCCCGATTGCCTCAACCTCCACCGGTTGAATTTAACCGATCAGTCAACCTTGACCGATCGGATATATTCAACCGATCGGTTCGATTTCTACTGGATCGGGCAAAATACTTAGGTTTTTGCCCGATCGAATCAACCTCCACCGATTGAATTTAACCGATCGATCAACCTTGACCAATCGGTTCGATTTCTACTAGATCGGGCAAAATACTTAGGTTTTTGCCCGATCACCTCAACCTCCACCGGTCGAATTTAACCGATCGATCAACCTTGACCAATCGGATAGATTCAACCGATCGGCTCGTTTTCTACTGGATCGGGCAAAATACTTAGGTTTTTGCCCGATCCCCTCAACCTCTACCGGTTGAATTTAACCGATGGGTCAAACTTGATTGATCGGATAGATTCAACCGATCGGCTCGTTTTCTACTGGATCGGGCAAAATACTTAGTTTTTTGCCCGATCCCCTCAACCTCTACCGGTTGAATTTAACCGATCGATCAACCTTGGCCGATCGGATAAATTCAACCGATCGGCTCGTTTTCTACTGGATCGGGCAAAATACTTAGGTTTTTGCCTGATCCCCTCAACCTCTACCGGTTGAATTTAACCGATCGGTCAAACTTGACCGATCGGATATATTCAACTGATCGGTTCGATTTCTATCGGATCGGGCAAAATACTTAGGTTTTTGCCCGATCGCCTCAACCTCTACCGGTTGAATTTAACCGATCGGTCAAACTTGACCGATCGGATAGATTCAACCGATCGGTTCGATTTCTATTGAATCGGGCAAAATACTTAGATTTTCGCTCGATCACCTCAACCTCCACCGGTTGAATTTAACCGATCGGTCAAACTTGACCAATCGGATAGATTCAACCGATCGACTTGTTTTCTAGTTGATCGGGCAAAATACTTAGATTTTTGCCCGATCGCCTCAACCTCTACCGGTTGAATTTAACCGATCGGTCAAACTTGACAGATCGGATAGATTCAACCGATCGGTTCGATTTCTACTGGATCGGGTAAAATACTTATATTTTTGCCCGATCGCCTCAACCTCAACCGGTTGAATTTAACCGATCGGTCAAACTTGACCGATCGGATAGATTCAACCGATCGGTTCGATTTCTACTGGATCGAGCAAAATACTTAGGTTTCTGCCTGATCGCCTCAACCTCTACCGGTTGAATTTAACCGATCGGTCAAAATTGACCGATCGGATAGATTCAACCGATCGGGTCAATTTCTATTTGGATTGGGTGAAAAGTGTTGCTTTTTGATTGATCGCCTCACGCTCCACCGATTGATTTTAACCGATCGGTCAAATTTGATCGATCGGTCAAAATCAATCGATCGGTCGAAGTTGACTGATCGGCTCAATTTCTATTGCATATGGCAATAAGTGTTGTTTTTTGACCGATCGCCTCAAGCTCCACCGGTTGATTTTAACCGATCAGTCAAAATCAACCGATCGGTTGAAGTTGACCGATCGGCTCAATTTCTATTGGATCGGGCAATTGGCGTTGCTTTTTAACCAATCGCCTCGAGCTTCACCGGTTAATTTTAACCGATCAGTCAAACTTGACCGATCGGCCAAAATCAACCGATCGGTCGAACTTGATCGATCGGTCAATTTTTGATCAATCGACTATGCTCATTGACAGGGGGTGGAAGTTTTGCACCAAGAATCCAAACTAGCTAGGATGACCTCTAGCTAACTTGGAGGGGGTAACTGTGGGTGCAAATTTTGGCAAAAAGCCTATAGATCGCGGGACCCACTAGCCCTGCCTGGTGTGTCCACAGAGACTATCGCAGGACCCACTAGCCCTGCCTGGTGTGCCACAGAGACTACCACAGGACCCGCCAGCCCTGCCTGGCTGGCCCACAAAGACCATCGCGGGACCCACTAGCCCTGCTTGGTGGGCCCACAGAGACTACTGCGGGACCCGTCAGCCCTGCCTGGCGGGCCCACAGAGACCATCGCGGGACCCACTAGCCCTGCCTGGTGGGCCTACAGAGACTACCGCGGGACCCGCCAGCCCTGCCTGGAGGATCCCCCGATACAACGGTGGGACCCACCAGTCCTACCTGTGGAATCCCCAGAGACGACAGCGGGACCCACCAGCCCTGCCTGGAGGATCCCCCAGATACGACAGCAGAAATCGCCATTTGCCCCAGATTTCCTCCTAGGAAATCCTATAAAAAGCAGAGCCTTCAAGTAAAAAAGGCGGCTGAATCCCAGTTCCAGATCCAGATCCAGAACCAAAATCTGAGAACTGATTTCCAGAAACCAGAACCCAAAAACCCAGAGCTCTGACTTCGATATTCCATTACTTTCAATCTCCTTTTCGGAGAGATCAGTGACACTTGGCCTATCGAGGTGACTTCTAGTGGAAAGTTAGTGAATTCGGGTTGCTCCCTATAGCACGGAGACGTAGGCTTCGGCTAAACTCCGAGATCACACTTTGTGTCAACCTTCTCTCTGCTTGTATATCGAAAGTGTTAATTCTAAGTCACTGAGACATCGATCTTCGAGCCTACCTTCCAGTCGGCAGATCGATCAAAGATCTTCAACTCGACTTCGATTGACTGGTAGCGCGGAGTCTTCGGATCGGCACGAAGATTTTTCCCCCACAAGACAACAGACCAACGATCTGTCGGTACTGAGAAGGGTCTGAGAGAGGCTCGTCGTCTATGGAACGAAGCTTCACGAGAAGCTCGAGTAGAGTGTCAACAGAGTGATCATCAGAAAGAGCAGCTTGACTGAGGATGTCGGCGGAGTATTTATGTTGGGAGATCGAGCAGAATCCCTAGCTCACTGTGGGCGATCTCAAGCTCGAGAAAGTAGCGAAGATGACCTAAATCCTTCATCTGAAATCGATGTCTGAGATACTGCTGAAGAGAGGTGATGACAACAGAGTCATCACCTGTGATAGTCATGTCATCAACATACAAGAGTATCGCCCAGTCCTGAGGAAAAGACCACACAAACAATTAGTGGTCTTCCAAGCTCTCAATGAAGCCGACCTCGATGACGGCTTGTCATAAGCATTCAAACCAAGCATAAGTGGTTTGCTTGAGCATGTAAATAACTTGTTGAAGAAGACAGACGTGATGAGGGGGAGTGCGCAGACCGGGAGGCGGCTGCATCTAGATAACATCTGAATGGTCACCGTGAGTAAAGGCATTGTTCACATCCATCTGGAGAAGAGGCCAATGATGAACTTCGGCAATTGCCAGGAAGGCAACAGACTGTGCTCATGATCAGAGCGATGAGCGCGATGGTCTCCTCGTAGTCTATCTCGTATTCATGAGTGAATCCATGGGCCACCAAATGAGCTTTGTGTCACTCAATGAGTCCATCAGGTCGCTTCTTGACCTTGTAGATCCATCAAACAGCTGACAGGCTCAACCCCCGCAGGAAAGGGGACGAAGTCCCAAGTCTGAGTCTATTCAAAAGCATGAAATTCCTCGTCCATGTACTATCGCCACTTAGAGAACTGGACGATTTCCCGGTATGACCAAGGTTCCTGGTCAGAGTGGAGGGCAGTAAGAAAGACAGTGAATTGTGGTGAGTAGGAGGTGACAGTGGCAAAGCCAAAACGGTCAGGCGGCCCAAAGCCAAAACTAAAGCGGTCAGGCGAGTGGTGCTCATACTGAGGGTAGCGAGGCGGTGAGCGAGGATCCACGATCGGCGGAGACTAGCTGTTTGGAACAGGCAGAGTACCAGAGGTGCCAGGGGTAGTAGGAGTATTAAATACGTCAAGGGTACTAGGAGTACTAGAGGAATAGAATGGTGACAGAGAAAAGGAGAGTACGAAAGGAGGAGAGATATCGGTGGAAGAGTGCACGAAAGAGTCCCCAAAAATATAGGGAAAGGTAAATGGCGAAAGAGGTGGTGGAAAAGCCTCAAGAATCAAAGACAAGATGGGAGGAGTCTCCAGAAAGGTGAGGTCCTGAGCTATAGAAGAGTAGAAAGGGGCATCCTCAACGAAGGAGACGTGTCGAGAGATGTGAAGGCGATGAGTCACGTGATCATAGAAATGATACCTCTTGTGCTCGGTACTTATTCCCAAGAGGATGCACTTAATTACCCTTTCGGACAGCTTCGTGTGCTCGTGGGGTGGAAGGAGGACAAAGAAGGTACACCCGAAGGTACATAGCATATTGTAGTCAGGAAGCCAGGGAGAGAAAAAAAGGCACTCGTGAGGGGACATACCACCCGGAAGGACAGACGAAGGGGTAATGTTGATG
The DNA here is from genome assembly GCA_947650365.1 of Chamaelirium japonicum. NCBI lineage: Eukaryota > Viridiplantae > Streptophyta > Magnoliopsida > Liliales > Melanthiaceae > Chamaelirium > Chamaelirium japonicum. The sequence continues at coordinate 29,179,602 of OX393558.1, read as the reverse complement.
AGTTTGATTGAGGTCAAAGCAGCCTTAGCCCAGAAGATGCAAGGAACGGAAGCAGAGAGAATGAGAACACGTGTAGTCTCAAGAAAATAGCGGTGTTTCCTCTCGGCTACTCCGTTTTGCTCATAAGTGTGAGGGCATGAGTGTTGGAAAAGGGTCCTATGGGACTAAAGAAGAATCTGCATTACAGTGGAGAGGTACTCGATGGCACAATCAGACCAAAAGGTCTTGATGCGATAACCGAACTGGGTGTGGACCATCAAGATAAAGATCTGGTAGACCTGTAGAACCTCAGAGCGATGCTGGAGGAAGTAAACCCAAGTATACCGATTGAAGTCATCAACAAAAGAGATGTAGTAGCAATAGCCACACATCGAAGGAAGAGGTGTTGGTCCCTAGATATCAGAGTGCACTAGGTCAAAGGGAGCACAACTTTGAGAAACACTCATGGGAAAAGGGAGGACTGTAGCTTTAGCAATTGCAGCCGGTGCAGGTAGAAAGAGGGGAGAAGGGGCCTCGACCTAGAGCCCCAGTCTGGAGTAATGTCCTAAGTCGAGATTCAGAAAGATAACCGAGGCACTTGTGCCAAAGGTCGGCATCAAGGGAGACGATACCACAGAAACCAGGAGGGGGGGTAAGAGGAAGGTGGAGGAACTCTAGGTGTACAATCCGACTACTCTACGACCGACTCCAATCGTTCGTTTGGTACGTAGATCTTGCACAGCACAAGAGGAGGGAGTGAAGGTCAAAACACAACTAGAGTCGCAAAAGCTACTAATGGAGATAAACTGCATGCGAAGTTGAGGGAAGTGTAACATATAGGGTAAGGAAAGGCAGTCACTGGGCTCTGTGGTGGCAATGATAGATCCACACTGCAAGATGGTCAGAGAAGAACCGTCGGCAGTGCGTATCGCAAGGATGTGCAGTGTTGGGTCACAAGTTGTAAGTAGGGAAGCATCGAGTGTCATGTGGTGCAAGGCCCCAGAGTCTAGGATTCATGTGAGAGGGGTAAGTTGCCTGGTAGAGACAGGAGGGGCGACGGTAGTGCCAAGAGAAAATGCGGTGGAACATGTCGCACCGGTAGGATGAGGCAAATGGGCAGGTCCAAGAACGCCCTCCAAGCCGAGGGGTGGAGGGACCCGACGAGCAACCACGGTGTGCAGGCAACACGATGACATATAGTGTCATGTACATGAAGTCTATAGTGTACAATGTCACTAATATGTACAATAGTTATTGATAGTTTTTTTGCCACTGTGACAACAGTTTCCTTGGTCGGGGTTGAGTGTGATTCACCGATCGGGTGCAAGGAGCGGTTGTGATCAGGTGCCACGTTATCGGGACCTTTAAAAAATAATGTAAAATAATTGCACCAAATAGTTTTTCTTAATAGAGATTATTTGGTGCGACAGATTTTCATAATTTTTTCCCCCAACCTTACATGGCATCTGATCAGTCGAGACTGAATGCATGTGTTCTCAGTCTAGTCGGGTCCAAGAGATGATTGTAGTCGAAATCGTCGGAGGTCACCACGTCAAGGTGGAAAAGATTACGAAACCAGACTTAAATTTTTTTTTTTTTTCATTTTTATAGGAGAAATATTGTCCATGTATAATTTTTTGGGAGACCTAGCCTTAAGTTCTTTTAGCAGATGCTATATTAGCTAAAGGACAGGCAATGTTTCAATATTGCACCAAGTTCCTCCCAAACATTGCGTGCTACAACAAGTCCCTCATTCTTAGTTACCCCCTCACATGCTACAGAAAGAGTATCCATTCGTTTTCACCCCTTAAAAAAAAAGAGAGAGTATCCATTCGCTAGTTAACACTGTGCATGCATCGTTGCTACAGTGATTTCACTGTAGTTGCTACAGTGAAATCACTGTAGCAAGAGTATTAATTCGATTTGGTATGAGTATCAATTTACAAATTGTCTGTTGCTACAGTAATTTCACTGTAGCTGCTACTATGATTTCTCTGTAGCAAGAGTATCAATTAGTCGAATTGATACTATTTATGAAGACAAATGGGTACTCTTGCTACAGTGAAATCATTGTAGTAACCGCAACTTACACAATATCATCCGGTGAATAGATACTTTTGTTGATGACAAATGGATACTCTTTCCAAAGATAAATGTATGCTTTTGCTACCATATTTTCTCTGTAGTAGCTACAATGAAATCACTGTAGCAATCGTTATATGCATAGTGTTAATAGGTGAATGGATACTCATACTGGAAACGAATGGATACTGTTACTGGAAACGAAAGGATACTCTTGATGGAGGGTAGTTTTGTAATTTAAAGGATAAAAAAAAGTTGACATTTTTGGTTAAGGACTTGTTGTACAAACGTGTCCTTCATGTGGGACTTCAGAAAATATTCTAACAACTTGTATTCTTTAGCTTAAATAGATACCTGTGGAGGGATTTAGGACTAATTAACTCTAATTTTTCATCCTAATGTGACCCTTGATCACTGTCATTTGGAGAGAGATCTAATGTAATATGGTACATGTAGGGGATTTATTGCAAGTCGGTACTTTTGTTAGCAACCTATCCGGAGAAGCATATCAACATGGGGATTCTCTCCCCACCTCCACCAATCATCCCTCTAATCCTCTGCCAGTCGCCCAGGCAATGTGGCATCGATCGGTTTGATTCTGACAAAGGGACTCACAACCGCTCTGGCTCTTGGGTCATCGTTAGAATGACAACATCCACCGTTGAAACACGCCCCCTCGCCTTCAAACCGCCCCCCCCCCCCCCCCTCGCCTGAGGACACAGTCCCATTGAGTGTTCATCCAGGGGGACTAATTCGTAGATCCTGGCCTGAACGAGCTGCCCTAGAACAACCAACCAGGGATGCCGTCGATACCCGCCGGATCCATCGACGATGCTTGGTCTGCAAGGAGGAGTTTGGTGTTAGCAGGGAGGCTAGGACAAGGATATCCCTACAAGCACGTGTCATATTCGGGCTACATCATGTCATGGCTGCATATCCGCAATTCTTGGTGGGTTTGCATCAATCGCTGTTGATCTTCAATGGATTCGGGTGTAGCTGGCTAGGCGATCACCTCTGTTAGGGCAAGAGAATGAGTTTTTGGGTTTCAAGTGGAAGTGAGTCAAAGGGGTCTACTCTGGCTACGTTAAATGACAAGGGGTAAAATGGCCATTTGAGACATTGGGTAAAAGGTTGACCATGGCTAACGTGCATCTATGACCGGGTGCGGATGGCAGGGTGGATGTGCACAACTAACATAGTTTTCAGGGGTCAATATTAAAATATAATGTTCATAGGGGTTAATGTACAAATAGCCTAGTTTTCAGGTGTTATATGCAAAATTATCTTTATTATAAGGGGACTTAGTGATAGCTCCCTGACAAAGGCATCAACTTGCAATAAGCCCTCCTACAAGTTCCATATTGCAATAGCTCTCTCTTGAAATCCTACCGAGCTAAATAGAAAAAAAAGACAATAACGCCCATCCTAAGTTCACTAAATTTTTATTTCCTGCTATAAACTTAACACAAAATATTTTTTGCATGAAAATCAATTGAAATCAATTCATATTATCGATTTAAAACCACAAAACAAATTTATTTTTTCTATGTATTTTCATAAAAAAATTATTCTATAAACTAGCCAAATAATTACTCTTTTTTAATTTACATAATTGTTACTCTTTATGTATGAGATAGAATCAATTCAGTTTCGCACAGTTAAAAGCATTTTTGGTCACAAAAACAAATCATATGAGCATAAATACCGTTACAATCAATCAACAATTAAGACATTTTAGCATATATATATATATATATATATATATATATATATATATATATATATATATATATATATATATATATATATATATATATATATATATATATATATATATATATATATATAAAACAAGGGACGACGGTTTTGTGCTGACTAGACAAAAAGGAACCAAATGCTGACTAGACAAAACTCTCTTGCAATCACAGTCGTTCTCTCTCTTCTTCCTCGACCTCTGCATGAAGGGTGATCAGCTCTTTGGTATTTAATTGATTTGGTTTAAATAGACATATATTAAGAGGGGGACCACAAGGTTTAAATGACAACAATGAATGAGAAATCTCGATGAGAGGTGATGGTTTGTATGGAAAGTATTGTTGGGATGGCTGTGCATGGATTGTTAGAGAGAGATATGGAAAGATATTAGAGAAAGAAAATAAAATCGATTTATTTTAGAGAGAGGGAGTTGGCCGGGTGTGTGCATGGCATTTGCGTGAGACTGCGGTTGCATGGGGCACTGGATATGGGCTGATCTTGGACGGTTGCGATGGGATGTGAGAGAGGGCTGCATGGATCGGACGACTAGATAGAGAATTAGTTAAAGAGAGGGACATGCATGAATGGGGGTGATTAGCTCTTGGGTATTTAATTGATTTGGGGTTTAAATAGACAGATAGTAAGAGGGGAACCACAATGTTTAAATGAAAACAATGAATGAAAAATCTTGATGAGAGGTGATGGGTTTGCATAGAAATAATTGTTGGGATGATTGTGCATGGGTTTTTAGAGAGAGATATGAAAAGATATTAGAGAGAGATTTAAAGATAGAGCTGTGCATGATTATAAGATTCTAGAGAAAGAATCGGGAGGAGCTGCAATCTGTTTGGGGGTCTATGTGCATGCATGGGTTCTGTGAATGGCTGTGATGGTTCGGGTTTTAGAGAGAGAATAGATTGTGTATGAGTTGGGGTTATGGGGTCCTGCACATGCATGGCTTTTAAGACGGTGATGTGATGAGCTTTTAAATGGGATAATAAAAGCGAATTATTTTACCTTTTAAATGCGATAATAAACCCGACCGATATATCGCACTCATCCCAACCGGTAGGCAAAGGGACGATCGTGATCAGGTACAACCTAGAGCATATGTCGGGGGGCCAATCACATCCATTTTTTTGTCTACCGGTTTGGGCTGAGTGCGATGCACGGGTCACGTATGGGTGCAACGGACGGCTGTGACTTGGGGGGCAGAAGATTTGGGTTCAGAGGGTTGGGGGGGGCGATGGTTGCCCGCTTCGTGCCAATCGGAGGTGTCTTGTCGTCGAAGGCGGTCCACTGCATCATTGACAGGTGTGTTGCCGCCGAAGTTGGCCCGCTGCAGTGCCGACAGGCACGGGCATGCACTAGTATATATATATATATATATATATATATATATATATATATATATATATATATATATATATATATATATATATATATATATAATTGTTGTTCTTTGCTAACGGATAACGTCTTTACCAATTTACTTTTTTGCTACGATTGTTACACTTTATATGTAGGGATAAAATTATTATTTAAAAGATTCTGTTATTACATGTGCACAGCAAAAAAGTCTGTGTTAGTTAAAACTAATGGATTTTTGCTATTTACCAATTGTTACTTTTTTACTATGATTGTTACATTTTTTTTATACGGATAAAATTATTATTTAAAATTTTTTGTTATTGAATGTACGCGAGAGAAGAAACTCATATTAGCCAAAGCCCAACTACCGAGGCTTAATGTTACGTTGAAACTTTACATGTTCTTAACGTTAAATGAAAACCTTTTTAAGGAGCTAAGATTAATAACTCTAATTTTTTTTTTATTTTCATGGCTTATCCAGATGTACATGGGCCAGCGCAGAGAGCGCGATTGGCGCCCCAAAATTTTTTTGGATATAAAGTATGAACCTCTTGTATCAGAAGTGCATGCACGATTTAGCAATCAGGCCCCTTGACAAAAAATGTTTTTTTTTAAGGGACGAACCACTTAATGAAGAGGTGCATGCACGATTTAGTAACCAGGCCCCTTGTCAATAAATTGTTTTCTCTAAGGGACGAACCGCTTAATGAAGAAGTGCAAGCACGATTTAGTCATATGACCCCGGACTACCATTAGGGGTGGCAGTGGGTCATGTCGGGTCGGGTTCGTGTCGTGTCAAGTTTTGGGTCGTGTCCAAAACCCTTAGACCCGGACCCTACCCGTTTAACTAATCGTGTCTAGATCCTAAACCTGTACCCGACCCGTTTATAAACGAGTAGACCCGATAAAACCCATTTACCACATGGGTTTATTCAGTTGACCCGATCCAACTCGACCCGACCTAACCCGATAGACCCGCTGATACTATATATTACAGTATCGGATTGCGGGTAGACCCGATCCGACACTACTCGTTGAACATTAAACAGGTCTTCTCGGGTTTACGGTGTCCAGACCCTAAAACAGGACCCGCCCCGTTTATTAAACTGGTCTATGGTGTCGACCCGTTTACGACCGAACTAGTTTAGCCCTGACCCAGACCCGCTAACTTTGTATCGGGTCCAAAATTGCCAGCCCTAGCTACCCTCCATTCATACTAATGTTGATTGGATGATTGGTGTTTAAGTCCACCTTGGAATAAGAGTTCGTACACTATTAGGTGCTTTTCTGTTTGTATGATTTGACCAAACTTTCCAAAAAAAAAATTTGACCAAACTCCGTAGCTGTATGATCCCTGAACGACTACCGTCTATTCATACAAACGTTAGTTGGGCGATTGATGTCACTCTTACGTGAAAGGGGAGTTTAAGTAGAGCATACTATAAAAAAAAATTAAAAATTTCAATAACAATATATTAAAACCATACTCTCGCCACGAGACAAGCTTCTCATTCTTCATTAGGTGCCACGTGGCAATTCAAGAGTTGGTTCCTCTCCTGATTTTTGTCAAAAAATGTTCACACTCAAACAACTGTTCTCTCTCATTCTGCACAATAGCGAGCCACATAAGAAAAATATCTCGTCAACTTTGCTTGCCAAATGTTGCGAGAGCAAGCTAGTCCCCCCTCGGTCCTCGTCATCTTGCTCAGCCTCACATATTGGTTGACTAGTGCATGCCCGTGCTTGTCGACACTGTAACGGGCCGCCTTCAGTGGCAACACATCCGTCGGCATTGCAGCGGGCCGCCTTCGGTGGCAACACACCTGAACGTATTCGACAACAAAACACTTTCAATGACAACACCGGCATTCATAGGGACACTCATTTCCTCACCTGTGCCGAAGCGGGCACCTTCGGCATGACCAACTCCCCATCCCCCTATAATCGATCAATCACAGCAGTCTCTGTTCGAATGGATTCCTCGAGATTGACCCGATGGTTTGGAGCGACCGAAATTTCAGCAGGCATGGGTTTTATAGCCAATGATGCGAAAAACGATCATGGAATGAACGGTCAGGTTTAATGCAGTTTAAATGGGCCGGGATTTTAGGGGTTTAGTGCAATTTAAATGGGTTGGGATTTGACAAGGGGAGGGAGTTGGTTGACGGGGAAATAGAGATTGTGCGTTGATTTTTGAACGAATGGTTAGATCTCTTTGGTTCATTTTTGTCCAGTCAACTTGTCCTAGTCAGCTTGATGGTTCCGTTTTGTTTAGTCAGCACAAAACCGACATCCTTTGTTATATAAATGCACTAGTAAGAAACCTGGGTAATGCCCAGATGAGCTTGATGCACAACCATTTGGCAGAGATGACATCACAACTGTTCGAAGAAGTATGACATCTAAAGTGAGTGTGATTCACTTGTTAGAAAGAGAGAGAGAGAGAGAGAGAGAGAGAGAGAGAGAGAGATTAACATCAAATGATAATTAAATACCATTGAATGAGTGTTTTATTATCTTTAGGGTAGGTTTTTAATAGGATTTAAAACTGAGCCGTGTTCACACATGGAAGAATGATTATGGTTCTTTAAAAGACGTCCACGTGTCACAACACGGGAGAGAGGCTTCCATTTTAGTATAGACTAATAAGAAATCCAGACAATGCCCGAATATGCTTGATGCTTGTAATTTGGCAAAGGCGACATCACAACTGCTTGAAGAAACGTGAAATCTGAAGTGAGTGTGATTCACTTGTTAGAGAGAGAGCGAGAGAGATTAACATCAAAGAACCATTATATGCCATTGAATGAAAAATTAGTATCTTTATGGTAGGTTTTTAATAGGATTTAAAAGAGAGCCACGGATTCTAGTTCTTTAAAAGACGTCCATGTGTCACAACACGGTTTTTGTCATCAATGTCCGGATGAACTTAATGCATGTCATTTGGCACAAATGACATCACTTATTAGAGAGATATAGTAACATTAAATCCCTTTGAATGAGTATTTATCATCTTTATGATATGTTTTTAATAGGATTTAAAAGAGAGCCGCGTTCACACATAGAAGAAGGATTCTAGTTCTTTAAAAGACGTCCACGTGTCACAACACGGGAGAGAGGCTTCCGTTTTAGTATATAGTATAGATGCGTGGTGTCAGCCATATCAGTTATTTGTAATAAAATAAAAACGGTCAGCCTCTAAAGCTGCCAACGATCGGCTGATGCTCCTAGCGTCCACATGCAAGCTAGTGATTAAATCTAACGGTTGGTTAGTGCTACCGATTCATTTGTCATTTGGTAGTTTATAGAGAGGACAAAGAGCATATGGTTATTCCAAATAATAGTGAGTGCATTTTCACCATTCACCACGAGGACCTAACTCAAATTGTTGTACACAAGACCTGTCCATATACTTCAACAAGAGCCGGGGGAAACAATATTGAAAGTTTTAATATTTCTTAATTCTAAAAAAATAAAATAAATATTTGAGGGATCACATCTAAATCTATATATAATATATGTCAGCAGGTATTTAACTGTAGCTGCTACAGAGCCAAGGCACGGCAATGGAGTTTCCGTGCCTTGGCTGATCGAACGACTATGCAATTTGGACACCTCCAATTGTTGTCGGGGTCAACACGCATGTCAATGCATAGTCCATCATAATTAATTTAGGGTTTATTAGCCTAAGACCCCTCTAACCAACCCACATTAAGATAAACCCAGTGAAACTTTTCATTTGAGCTCCAGCCCCTCTAATTAACTCAGCATTGAGATAAACCCTTCCCTTTTTTTTATTTCCAATACCACCCTCACCCCCTCCCATCTCTCGATCGGCCATGGCAGCTGGGTCGCCTGGTCCGGCGAAGGCGGAGGTGACTACGAGCATCGGGGGCGAAGACGGAGGGCGCCGCGAGAAACGATGAAGGAGGTGGAGGCGCCACGACTGCGACGGAGGCGATCGCGAGAAGCGGAGGCTGCGAGCGTGGCAGTGGCTTGGGTTGGTTTATGTTGGGATTTCTAGATCTAGGGGGTTTCGATTAGGCCCGGCCACAGGGGCAGCAGCAGCAACGGCAGTGAAATAATGGCAACATACCTAAATTCAAAGAAAGATGTCAGGCATTTTCGTTCAAAGGGGTTTGAGCTCAAATGGAAAGGTTTTCGGGATTACAGCTCTAAGTGATCTTCTAAAGACTGTCAAGACTACAACTCTAAGTGAACTTCTAAAAAAGACTTCTTGCTAATTCCCCCTAAATTTGGAGCATCTCCAACGGTGGACTCCATTTTAGAGCCCATATGACCTCCTAAATGGAGATAAAGTTCATTTGCAGGCACATGCACTCCAACCACAAGCATCCATTTTTTTTTCTCTACTTTATATTAAAAAACTCTATTTTATATCCCCATTATGTATTAAGAAACTTTATTTATATACATGATTTGGTACACAAATGTCAAACGGGATAAAAGGAGAATATGACAAAGGATGTTTTTGACATTAAGTATGATAAACAGTGTTATACAGGTTGGCCTCCAAACCTTCAAATATGGAGGTTAAAAGCACAGATCTCCAAAATGGAGGTGGAAATGGAGGACACTTGGAGGGGTTTCTACTTCTATTTTAGAGTTATGGTATATGGTTGGAGATGCTCACTATGCTTCAAGAATGGACAAGGAAACTAATTCAAGAATAAAAAATAGGCCGACATGCCTGTCAGTGTGTCAGTGTATTAATACGCCTAACGTCTTGTAGCCACTCCTCAAACCCTAATCCTTTCTCACTCAATCTGACAAAGTGGACAGACCCCTCTGCATCATACGTGTCCTATACTTCTACCAAATAAAAAAATTTGGGGTACTTGATTTACTTCAAGAAGAGCAATGCTATTTAGCCCGAAGATTTTTTGGATTCCGATCAGCCCGATTAACGTGGCAGCATTTAATTAGTGGTGTAAAAGACTTCAATGTCACTAGTGGGTTTTAGCCAACAGTTACACACTACCATGTCAATCGGGTCGGTGAAATCGGTAAAACCTTCGAGCTGAATAGCATTTCTCCTTCATGAAGGGGCCAGTAAACAAATTCTAGAATAAAAAATAGGTTGACATGCATGTTCGTGAATAGGGCAACACGCATACTCCTGGGTTTAAATAATAAAATTTGCATTACTGAGTGTGAACCCCGGACAACATGCCTATTTCGTTGTCCGAAGACGAAGTAAAACCTGTAGAAGTTACTGTAGCATGGGCATTGCTGATGTTTTGGGGAGCGATATGTTACGATCTAAATTTCAATGGCCACGATCTATGGTTATAGAATGAATCCTAGGTGGATGTCACCACCATCAGCCACTATCCACTGGCGACCAACTATGGCGCCAGGTGGTGGCCTACGGGACGGTGACGGTGATGGTGGACGACAACGGGAGATGGTGGGTGGTGGCTGATAGTGGTATCAACCCCAAGGGTTTAGCCCATGACTATAGATTATGGCTATTGAAATTTGGATTGTTATATGCTGCTCCTCAAACCGTTAGAAACCTATAATGGAGCCGATCATCAATGGAAAGGAGTCAAACCCCCGCTCAGCCCGATTGATGTGGCAGCATGTAACTGGTGGTGTAAAAGACTTTAGTATCACTAGTGGATTTTAGCCATCAGTTACACGTTGCCATGCCAATTGGGCCGACGAAATCGGGAATAGCATTTCACCTTCAAGAAGGGGCCAGTAAACTAATTCTAGAATAAAAAATAGGTTGACACGTGTATTGTGAATAGGAAAACACACGTGCCCCTGGGTTTAAATAATAAAATCTGCATTACTGAGTGTGAACCCCGGACAGCATGTCTATTTCGTTGTCCAAAGACAAAATAAAACCTGTAGAAGTTACTGTAGCATGAGTATATATCGCTGATGTTTTGAGGAGCAATATGTGACGATCTAAATTTCAATGGCCACGATCTATGGTTATAGAATGAATCCTAGGTGGATGTCACCACCATCAGCCACTATCCCCTGGCCACCAACTGTGGCGCCAGGTGGTGGCCTATGAGACGGTGATGGTGATGGTGGACGACAACGAGAGATTGTAGGTGGTGCCTGATGGTGGTATCAACCCCTAGGGTTTATCCCATGACTATACATTATGGTTATTGAAATTGGTATCGTCACATGCCGCTCCTCAAACGGTCAGAAATCCATAATGGAGACGATCATCAATGGAGAGAAGTCAAACTCCTGTAGCAAGCACTACAGTAACAAAAAGGGTTAGCTTTTATTGTAACTAGTAAGAAACCGGGCAATGCCCGGATGAACATGATGCACACCACTTAGCAAAGACATCACAACCGTTCGAATAAATGTGCAATCGTGAGAGATTACGATTCACTAATCCAAGTGTGATTCACTTGTTAGAGAGAGAAAAAGATATTACTAATGAATTTTCTAATTAACATCAATTGATCATTAAATACAATTGTATGGGGTATTTATCATCTTTATATTAGGTTCTTAATGGGATTTATGAGAGAACCGCGTTCACACATGAGCGAAGGATTCTGGTTCTTAAAGTGGTCCACTTGTCATAGAACGGAAGAGAGGACTCCATTTTTGTCATCAATGTCCGGATGAGCTTAATGCATGTCATTTGGCACAAACGACATCACTTGTTAGAGAGAGATAGTAACATTAAATCCCTTTGAATGAGTATTTATCATCTTTATGATAGGTTTTTAATAAGATTTAAAAGAGAGCCGCGTTCACGCATAGAAGAAGGATTCTAGTTCTTTAAAAGACGTCCACGTGTCACAACTCGGGAGAGAGGCTTCCGTTATAGTATATAGTATAGATATAGATAGGAGTGGCAATCTTGGTAAATAAGTAGCCAAGAATTCTGTGGCTTCAACTATAGATCCACTTGATCCACTTAACGACATGCACCAAGAATTCTTCGGCTTCAGCGACAGATCCTCTTGATCCACTTAATGTGGCAAAGCATACAAACTGCATGTACATAATACTCTTGAATAAGTATATGTAAAAAAATTTACTTTTTTGACTAGACCGGCCAGACGATCAGAGGACAGGGCGCTAGGGCAAAAGCTCAAAAAGGTCTGAAGATCGAAAGATTCGAAACAGAGGAGGCAACATATTCATGTGCACAAGCAAGGACGGACTTATAGGGAACCTCTCCACCTCAGGAAATTTTTTGGCACATCCTGCGTATGTTACAACTGTTGGCCAGAGCCTATCAACACGCTCTAAGTGTTGGGGGCCACTACCCCCATGTGCTGGGGCCGATACCCCATGCCTCTTGAATCGCAATGGGTCCCACAGTTGGAGCGCACGCTGGATGTGCTGAAAATTTTCCCCTCACCACATGCAAGGCCAATAGCCCGTTGGTAAATACATGCGGGATTGTATACCGTTGATTAATCTTTCGTTAAATATTTCAAAGAATTTGTCTAAAATTTTAATTCTAAAAACTGCCATTAGTTGTCTCCAATTGATAGCTCAATTGGTAAGACATATGCAACCAGTGGCTTGTGTCAAGGGTTCAAATAGGTGCTAAGGCATATTTCCTCAGGCTTGTGTCGAGGATTCAAATAGGTTCAATCAATTACTCCTTGTTGTAGTACTTTACAAATTGTTACTCTTTGATATAGTACTTTGCAGATTCTTACTCTTTACCATAGTACTTTGCAGATCCATGATTTCACTGTAGTAGCTGCTGTCGGGAGAAATTTTTGCTAGCTCGGGTGCTCGACTTACAAGAAAAGGAAAACGTGAGAACAACTGGCACCATGAGGAGCGCAGGCTCTCCGACGCTCAAGTCAATGCTGGTTCGAAAGGGAGGAGGCTTAGAAACAGGAAATGTCAGGATTTCTGAGTTTCGCACCTGTACTTTGGAGCTAGGGATCGTACCTTTATAGACATTTTACAGACCGCCAGAGTTTGACACGTGGCCGCTCTTTCCCGCACCTTCTATACCTTCACATGCTAGTCCACATAGGCCCTTAATGGCCTTTATCTTTTAGCCGTCTGGCGGTGAGGGGGGGCGCACCGGTTTTGTCCGTGCCAGGTGGAGATTTTGGAAGGCTCCAGTCTGGGATGTTCTAGACCGACCTTGGCCGACGAATGTGGCTCGCAATCGTCCACGGGGTGGTGACATCTATCGATTTGATACTGCCTTACTGTAGGCGAACTCTGCGGGTAAGGAGGCAAACTCCTTCGCTGTTAAATGATCGGGCGAGCTCCTGGGCGAGTTGTGGGTGTTGAGTCCTCTAAGGGGTTCTTCTAATTACGCCAGGGGCGACCTCTTCCGTGCGCGAGCCGATCGCATGCGGTCAGGGCGAGCTCCCGAGCGAGCTGTAGCATTAGCCAAGGGCGACCTCTTCCACGTGCGAGTCGATCGTGTTCGGTCAGGGCGAGCTACGGGCGTTCGTGGATATCCTTCTACGCTTCCTATAAGTAAAAGGCGACCTTCTCACTGGCGAACTAACCGCATATGGACAAGTCAAGCTCCTGAGCGAGCCAGAGTTGGGATTTTGGTGGGCTACTGGCGGCGACCGGGATACTCTTTCCAGCTGGCGAGCTACGTTGAGAGCTTTGACTCGCAGTACCTCATGAATGAGGCATCGCGGAAGATGCTGCTCTGTTCAAGGGATGCAGTGATCCGCTACTACAAGTGGCTTTGGCTGGACGATCTGGCATGGGGAGACGTACGTCCGGTGTGTTGTGAGGCGTCTTGCGATTTGTGACCCATATCAGCAAGAGACAATCTCTCCGCGTGCGAGCTGATGGAGTGCGGTTTGATCGCTATCCGAGCTGCGTGCGAGCTAACCGCATGCGAGCTGTTCTCTCGATTCTAGCTGCGTGCGAGCTGCTCATGGGCATCGAGGACGAGGACTTGTCTGGGTCACTATGCTGCTTACCCAAAAAGCGGGTTTAGCCTTGAATCCCGAACTCATCTGAGGGGGGCTTTCTTCTTTGGTCACCCAAAGTCACCCAGGGTGTGCCCAAAGACAAAGGCGGTCTTCCTAAGGACTTCTGTTATCTCGCCGTATCCTCCCCTACTACCGGCACTTGTAAGTAGAGCCGGTGACATTTTTTGGCATCATCAGTTGCTACAAGCACTCTTATATGTGTCAACCGACCAAATTATTACTCTTACCGACGAATTATATGACTCTTCTATATGATTTCCCTATACAGAGGTATGTAAAATGAACAATTAAAAAAAATAGTTACAGAGGGAATTAACGTTAAACGTAACTTAAACATGTCATTGACGTAACAGAGCATCTGCTCCAGGTACTTTTGACCAAATCCTCCCCCCTCTAAAATAAAAATGTCATTAGTTACCAAGTCAACTAATCTAGCTTGATCTTAAGTCAATGTGTGCATAGTCTTTACCAATAAATAACTTGTAAAGGTTGGCATGATGTGTGGGATTTATCTAATCTAATCTAATACTCTATTATGCTAAGACAAAAGCCTATCAACCAGATGGTGCTACGTAGATACGTCCTTCTGGAATAAAAAAAAAAATCAACAACAAATCTAGGAGTGCTCATTCGAGGTCAAGTGAAACTCATGCCATCAGACGACTGTCAACAACAACACACACACCCACATCCACGAAGTGCCATCGTACCCATAGCTAGCCTCTCCCTGTTAATGGCATTGTATTCATCACATCCATCGGATGAGGTTGGTATCTACTATCTAACAGTATAATACTAAAACGGAAATCTCAAGTAGACGTTCCGTCATGTGGCACGTCATTAAATTAGTGCATGCCCGTGCCTGTCGGCACTGAAGCATGCCGTCTTCGACGGCAACACACTTGTCGGCACTACAGTGGGCTGCCTTCGACGGCAACATGTACACCTGAACGCGTTCGGCATTAAAACACTTTCGACGATAACACCTGCATTCATAGGGACACCCATTTCCTCGCCCGTGCCGATTGGCACGAAGCGGGCGCCTTAGGCACGACCAACTCCCCCTCCCCCTATAATCGATCAATCACAGTTGTCTCTATTTGAACGGATTCCACGAGATCGACCTGATGGTTTGAGGCGGCCGAAATTTCAGCAGGCGGGTTTATAACCGTTGATGCGAACAACAATCACGGGATGATCGGTCAGATTCAGTGCAGTTTCAATGGGCCGGGATTTTAGGGGTTTCGTACAGTTTAAATGGATTGGGATTTGAAACCAAGGAGAGATCGTGCGTTGATTTTTGAAGGAATTGTTAGATCTATTCGGTTCATTTTTTACCAGTCAGCTTGTTCTAGTCAGCTGTTTTGTTTTGTTTTATTTAGTCAGCACAAAACCGATGTCCCTTGTTATATAGATTAGAAAGAGAAATATGATCTCTCTATGGTAGGTTTTGTGCCGTTCTTCACAACCTCAGCCATCTCATCTCTTCTATCGACGATTGATTTTTTTGCATTGATTGTACATTTATGCTAAAGAATTATCGGATGCCTTTCCACACATTCACTTGACGCCTTTGTTATTCACTTAACAAAGGTGGGTACAACCTCATGCGTTGGGACCAGGTCTGTCTCCCAAAGAAGCTGGGTGGTTTGGGTGTCCTAGATCTGCGCCGGTTCAATATCTCGATGCTGGGGAAGTGGTGGTGGCGTTTGCAACAAGGTTCGGATGGTTCATGGAGGGAAGTTATTCTGTCCCGATATTTCAGGAGATTCTCCCCACTACACGCGCAGAGTAGCGTCTCTGGTAAAATTTCGCATTTTTGGCGAGGCGTCCTCAAGGTCAAGGACCTCTACAGGGAGGCGACCACTCTCTCCTTAGGTGATGGGAGGGCCATCAGATTCTGGCGGGACACTTGGCTCGGAGATAGGCCTTTGGAGCATCTCTTCCCGTCCCTCTTCTCTTTGGCTCGGAACAAGGGAGCTTCGGTCCGATCCCAGGCGAGCCGGAGGCTGGGTTCTATCGTTTGGAATATTAAACTCCGCGCTCCTTTAGATCGGGACAGTCGGCGGGAGCTGCAGGATCTTTATGTGATTTTGCAGGTGTCTTCCTTCAGATCCGAGCGGGACACGGTTCGGTAGAACTGCTCATCCTCCGGGCTATTCTCTGTGAGATCCTTCTACGAACATCTCCTACCTCGAGTGCAGAGTCACCGACCATCGAAGGCTATTTGGAGGACGAAGGCGCCTTCGAAGGTTCAGATTTTCTCTCTGATGGCCTCGAGGAACAAGATTCTTACTAAGGCGAACTTGTTGCGGAGGCACCATCCCCAAGCTTCGGACGCTCTCTGCGCAACACGGAGGAGGAGACGTCATCACATCTGTTACTCGGGTGCCCCTTCGCTCGGCAGCTGTGGGACCATTTCGAAGGCAAGGCCGGTATTTCCTCGCACCCGCTTTCTCTTCGAGGTCTTTGGAGCTCCTGGAGGAGGAGGAGAGTCCCGCTGGGAATCAGAAAACCTTGGGATGTGTTGGTCATGGCAATCGTGTGGGTGATCTGGCTTGAGAGGAATAATTGGATCTTCAATGCTACTTCGGCCGGGCAGGAGAATCTACGTAGGTCGGTTGCTTCTCTTTTCAGGACTTGGATTATTCCTTGGCGTGACAAGTTAGGGGAGGAAGCCTCCTTATTTTGTAACAGCATTCTATCTTGAGTTTTAATTGGTTCTGGTTGGGGTCCGCCAAACCCTCCCTCCCGCAGGAGGGGTTCTCAAAAAAAATTCACTTAAGGCCTTTGTTATTCCTAATGGGTAGGAAGGATCTCTAGCAAGAAGGAGATCGTTATGGGAGACGTGCACTGGAATTAAACATGCGGGTAGGGGGGGGGGGGGGGGGGGAATTAGATGAAGTTAGGAAATATGCAGTTTGGTGATGGCATGTTTGAAGGATTGGGGACAGCTCAGTGGCGTTATGGTTCAGTGGATTCCTAGGACATCGAATAGTGTTGTGCACTGGTTGAAAATGACTGCTCGTATACAAGACGTACAGGGGTATTGGGAAGAGGAATTTCCGACAGATATCACTGCATTAGTCCAGAAGGATCTCAAGGTCATGACATTGCAACCGATCTGAATCAAGTTCTTTCCGCTTCAATGATGGTGGTGAGACATCATTCCCCATCCGAACCGAGTTTTTCACCCCTCCGCGAGTATGTACCCTATTATGTTTAAATAACATTTTCTTCCCTCCTCCCTTCTCAACTGAGTTTTTTTTTTTTTGCAAACTACATTACACTATATGTATAGAACAATAATCTCACAAGTCTTTGGTGAAAGTACAATGTGGGAACTGATTGGGCCAACTGCATCACTTTCTGAGGGGAAAAGTGTACTCCCATGTGTGGATCTGATGCGTTGAATGAGCATAGGAAGCTAACAAATCAGAAACAACATTTTCTACACTGAAAATATGAAAAATCCGGATATGACTAAAGTGTGAAAGGAGGCATTGACAATCTGCAAGAACTGTGCCGAGGTCACCCAGTTGAAGGTGTTGGATAACACCAAGTGCATCGCCATCGATCCAAAGTGTCGTTTGTACTAAAGTAGTAGCAACTTTGAGACCCTCCCATCGTGATTGAGATTTCCAGATGAGTACGTATGACAGAGTCACCTCTAGCATAAGAATGGAATGTAAAAATGAACCTTCACTTCAGGTTGAACTTGAAATCAGAAAAGAAGACTTCGGACTATTAATATAATTTCTCATCTCAAACAGATATGACACATTTTAAAACCGAGAGCCGCTAAGAATCCAATAAGAACTCCATAGTTAAGCGTGCTTGGGTGAGAAAACTAGTAAAATACTAGGATATGGATGATCTCGTGAATATCCCTGTACAAGCACAAGCAAACGAATCGATAATATCATGTGTGTGTGGGGCGGGATATACAAATCGGATCGATATTATCATTTTCAAATCCTTTATTTCAGCATATTATAATATAATTTAGTTTTAAAATATAAAATTGGGAACATAACTGGACGCTTCAAGAATGATGCCACACTCCCCCCTAAGAGCATCTTCAACCATGACCCATATTTTGCCATTGCCAAATGGAAATATTCTAAGAATATTTCTATTTGGAGGCCCTCCATTTTGATTAGCCTCCAACCATGGCCTCCATTTTGATCAGCCCTTCATTTTTTGGATATGTTGGTCATTACATTTAATGCATACAAATTTTAGAGGGCCCTTTCGAAATTAATGGAAATGAATAGTCAAATAGCAGCCTTGTCATTTTGACTTGAATCTCGACAAATATGCCGGCCAAACCGGTTATAGCATGCGGTTGGAGGAACCCGTAAATGACAAACGGTTGGAGATGCTCTAACCATCCGATGGTACCTATGAATTTCGGTGCGGTACCAAAACCGGTACCACTGTACCATAAAATTTTTCTAAAATAAAGTACCATGGTGGGCCCACTTCAGCCTTTTTCTTTTTTCCAAGGCGGCCGCCGCGGCAAGCAACACCCAATCGGTGAGTTGAATAGCTACAGTGCCCCTGAATGTCTACGGAGCTGGTGAAAACCAAACCGTACTGACAGCTAATGCCAGACGCCCCAATTCAACGACGGTCCTCTTGGACTCGCGACCTGTATGTAGCCTCTTCCAAACCAGACACTAATCACTGTAGCAGACGTGGAGGACTTTGGCGCCGTTGAGTCGTTCACCATCCCCGTCGACTCCGACCTCGTCGACGCCACGGACGCAGCGGTCGCAGTCTCCGTATTGGCATTGGGATTTTCCGCGTGTAAACTAAGATGGAGTCGGGATTTGGGATACCGAGTTGGTACCCCGTTTCTGCTTTGTTTGCTGGAGAAGTCGGTATCTCAGTCAGTGGATTGTTAGGTGGCCACCAATATTGAACTGTTAAGATGGATGCATTAGTGGTTATGCACCAAACTTTATACTTTAGATTATATAAATAAATAAAGTCAGCCGATGGATGATTCTTGGTCGCAAATCCGGGGATGAGGAGTAGGTTCCGGGTCCGTTTAGGAAGTTAGGCTCACCCCACTAGATCTCCTGTCTAGTAGGGGGTGATTTTTCTACAAAAATAGAATAAAATATAAATAAATAAAGTACGTGTGGTGTGATTCTCCGCCTTGTTAGGATAGGATTCTGATTATGAGATTCTTGGAGTTCAGAATCCCAAACAAGGGGTTCGCAGTTTGGAGTTTTGATTTTGGGTTTCGGAAAAATGTCTCCCAGAGCATGCTTTGTGCTATCCAATATATATATATATATATATATATATATATATATATATATATATATATATATATATATATATATATATATATATATATATATATATATATATGGGGAGGGATACTCTCACTAATAGCCTCTTACTAATGGCCCTTACTAATGATCCGGGCCGTTGATCAAAATCGAGGGAGGGCTCTGATTTTTCCTCCCTCCCACACACTCTCTCTCTCTCTCTCAAAACCCAGCCCCTTCCCCCCGACCCCGACCCCGACCCCGGCTCCGGCTCCGGCTCCGGCAGCCTCATCCGGCGACACCGACCCCCCCGACCCCGGCTCCGGCGCCGATCGCTCCGGCCCCGACCTTCCCCTTCGGGCTCCGGTCTGATCTTTCCCTTTCGGCTCCGGCCCCGACCCGATCGCACCAGACCTTCCCCCCCGGGCTCCGGCCTTCCCTTCCGACGACGACACCGGCAACCCAGACCGGCGACACCGGCAACCCCGATCGACCCCCCGGCAGCCCCCGACCGCCCTTCCCCTCAGGCTCCGGCGCCGCCGGAGCCGGAGGGGAAGGGCGGTCGGGGGCTGCCGGGGGGTCGATCGGGGCTGCCGGTGTCGCCCGTCTGGGCTGCCGGAAGGGAAGGCCGGAGCCCGGGGGGGGGGCAGAAGGTCGAGGTTGGGAGGGGGTCGGGCTGCTGCACTGTGAGAGAGAGAGAGAGAGAGAGAGAGAGAGAGAGAGAGAGAGAGAGAGAGAGAGAGAGAGAGAGAAAGAGGGGGGGGGGGGGGAGATTTTAATCTGATCCATCCGAATGGAAATGGACGGCCTGGATCATTAGTAAGAGGCCATTAGTAAGAACCCATTAGTGAGAGTATCCCTCCCATATATATATATATATATATATATATATATATATATATATATATATATATATATATATATATATATATATATATATATATATATATATATATATATATATATATATATATATATATATATATATATATATATATATATATATATATATATATATATATATATATATATATATAGGGAAATGCTATAATGTGGCATGCGGTAAGTGCGGCACCGCATCGCAGTCGTCTGATGCACTGCTGTGTGCATGCGATGCACGCAACGCGTGCATCAGACGGCTGAGGTGCAGTGCTGCACGTACCGCATGTCGCATTATAGCATGCCTCTCTCTCTCTCTCTCTCTCTCTATATATATATATATATATATATATATATATAGAAAGAGAGAGAGAGAGAGAGAGAGAGAGAGAGGGGGAGAGAGAGAGAGAGAGAGAGAAATGCTATAATACGGCATGCAGTAAGTGCGGCACCGCATCGCAGCCGTCTGATGCACCGCTGCGTGCATGCGATGCACGCAACGCGTGCATGCGATGCACGCAGCGCGTGCATCAGACGACTATAATGCAGTGCCGCATGTACCGCATTCCGCATTATATCATGACCCTATATATATATATATATATATATATATATATATATATATATATATATATATATATATATATATATATATATATATATATATATATATATATATATATATATATATATATATATATAGAGAGAGAGAGAGAGAGAGAGAGAGAGAAATGCTTGAATGCGGCATGCGGTGCGTGCGGCATCGCACCGCAGCCGTGTGATGCATGCGCTGCGAGCATGCGATGCACGCAGCAGTGCATCACACGGCTGCGGTGCGATGCCGCACGCACCGCATGCCGCAGTATAGCATGCCCCTATATATATATATATATATATATATATATATATATATATATATATATATATATATATATATATATTAATTGCAAAAAAAAAAGAAATATTTTTTAGGATCCAACCGTATTTAAATAGGCTCTTCGTTGTTTTTAGGGATTATGGGCTTCCAAATTCTCAAAATCTCGGAATCGGAGTGTATCCGAGTAGGCCCTTAGATAAGGGTTCTACTTCGATACCAACCCCATCACCACCATCCGTCTCGTTTTTCCTGACATCCTAGCGGAGGGATAAATCCTAGGTGTGCGCCTGAGATCCTCCATAGGGCCATCCAATGGTCCCTATGGGTTTTGGTACGTTACCGATCACTAATGCTAAGTCTTCTATTCTCAGAGTCATGTACGTGTGAGCTTCATCGATATCAATCTTTTAATGTTTTGCGAGTGTCTATCGTTTTTTTTCTCTCCTAATAAACCAGTTGGGGTGCATGCCTAGTCTCTCAAAGAAACTAAGATAGGAGAGTCAAATTTATATTTGTTGAATAAAAAAACATAAACATAAACAAAAGGGTGCCAACTAGCTTTTAGCTGGTAAAGCTTGGTGGTTGCACCAGAGACTAGCCATCAAATTCTATTTTAATCTAATAAATAATTCATAAGAGTCACAATGCCTTAACCCACCTCAGATGTGACCTCCACATGTTCTCATCTCATAAAAATAAAAAAAAGTGCTTTATAGGCTTTGGAATAGGTTAGGGTTTACTAGGTTAGGGTTTCCACTCACGGCCTAAAATACCACTCTAGTCCTAGCCAAGTCCTCCATCCAAATCGTGCCCACTTACAACCCTAATCAAAAGATCGAATCTATACTATACTTACAAATAGGAGGCTTTGGCTAGGACTAGGTAGGTTGGAACGATTTTGGATGGAGATCCAGCATGATCGGAGGAGGAGATGTACTTACAAATCTTGTCAGCGGAAGAAACGAAGATCCGGCACGATTGATTTGATGATGGAGATTTGGCACGATTAGAGAAGCTATGACACCCTTTCTTGTTTCTCGTCATCGTGGTAGAAGAAATGGAGACACTCACAAGATGAACAAGGAGTATCACTGGTCGGGCTGTCTCGATCGTCGAGTTGATGATATGGCATGGGTCAATGGAGCCTTCTACTAGTTAATCAAAAATTTACTTAGCTTTTTCAGAGTCTAATTGTTTGGCTACTAGTAAACCTCCACTTTACTAGAACTTTTTGAATCCAAACAGTAGCAAAGTAAAACTTTTACCCCATTTACTCTATTAGTTAGCCGGTTGACATAATACAAACAGGCTGCAATGGAGCCCCTATTCTTTCCCTATTATTTGAAATGACCAAATAAAGAGTGGGACCCAGGGGTTGCCAACGGCTATATGGGAAGAAGTCGTATTAGTGACATTGATTTTTTTTAAAATAATAAAATCACAACCAAGTGGTTTTCAGGGGTAGCGAGAGCACCCTAGGCAGAAGTGGCGAGCAGAGTAACGAAATGATATAATAGCGAGCGCATATAGGAGCTTGGTGGAGCGTCTTTTTTGCCACCTTGCTCAATACTATAGCGAATAAAGTGGAATGGCGAGTCGCTTGGAGATGATCTAAGTCTAACAACAATCTAACAATCACATGTACCCCTCATCCTTATTTTTATGAAAAAGTCTAACAACAATCTAACAATCACATGTACCCCTCATCCTTATTCCCCCCCCCCCCCCCCCCCCCCCCCCCCCCGTGGAGAACGTGGAAAGACACATCTAACTCCTCCTGAAGCGGGGCTGAGCGGAACCTCACTTTGATACCACTGTTAGATACCCTTTTCGCAACTTATACGAGGCTTAGCCTCTCATCATTGGCATATAAAAATCAAAGACAGAACAATATTATTCTTATATACTAAAAATTCTACTTTCCTTACTCTTTCTTATTGAAATCAATAAAAATTGGGTACTATAAAAGGTTGAGAAATGATCCAATAAAGCATCATGTACGTAAGATGGCTGTCATGATTCATCACAATTGTTCGATGGCAGGTAACTTGACAAGTGAATGACACTCAGCCCGAAAGTAAATCCTTGGACGGATTTTTGGTTGGCACTAAAAGACATGCACTACTGCATCCAGGGGTTCACATTGAAGGGTTTTGTTGATGTGAGTCAACTAAATTGTTCTCACTCAATACTTGACCAAATCTTTTTTTGTTCGAAGGGACCAGCGTAGTCGTTGGTACATCGCCTATTAGTGCATTGGCACAAGATAGGCAAAGGATTGAAACTTTCCATATGAGCAAGCATAAATGCCCTAATTTTTTAATAAACCCACTAGTAGGAAAGTTCACCTCTAAGAAAGAAAGGGATTCACGCCCAGATATCGCACAAGTTGGGTCAAAAAGCTTAGAGCGAACGGGTAGATAGAAACAGAGATAATCATCCAATCCTAAAATATGAATAGAAGCCGTCGAAATGTGACTCTTGTCAGTTTTTGGGCATTCATCTAATGTTTGCTTAACTAAAGTTTCGACTAAACTCTCGAAGTTTTTGACCATGCCTGAGACCAAGTGGATACCAAAGACCTCTGCCTAGCAATCCCAAGAGTTCTAAACCAAAGCTATAGTGAATTCAGAGGAGAAGCTCACTGGTGAAGAACCTTGGATTTTAGTTGGGGGATCAAAGAAAGGTAAGGATCCTCTACACCCTCAAAATTCTTCTTATCCATGGTGTGGAAGAGATTGTTGAATCAATGGAGGAAGCTAGCAAAGAGGGCAATCTATAGCCATTCCTGTGGGAGTTGATATGGATCATATATATACAAAGGCATGCAGTGCAGGATGTCAATCCAATTCCAAAGTCACTTTAGTTTGGTGTGGCCGAAGGCTCAGGCCAAGGTGAGTAAACTAACGAGGAGAAGGGGGCTGGAGATGCACTCTTCAGGGGGGGATAGTAACTCCCTTCCCTGAGAGTGTTGGGGCGACAACTAATGTAAGTATTAATGGAAAAGTCAGGTGCTTCAAAGTCTTGAGAATTAGTGGCCCATTTTTTTTTTCTTGGCATATAAAATTAATTTTGGGCTGATCTTGTTTAGCCTTTGTTTGTTGGGGTTCCTTTTCGCTGTGATGGTACCTGTAGACACACGAATTTCGTCGGACCCGAACCCGACTTACGTGAGCCGACGCGGATGCAGACCCGACACGCGGACCCAACTCGCGCGCACAGACGTGGATGCAAACCCGACACGCGGACCCGACTCGCGCGCGCCGACACGGACTCGGACCCCGCCTCAAGAGGGGCCGGCCCCTACTAGGGTCCGAACCCTATAGGGCCGGCCCTAGTGGGGACCGAACCCCATGGAGAGGCCGGCCTGCCTTGCAAGGAAAGAAAAGAAAAGAAAGAAAAGAAAAAGGAAAGAAAAGAAAGGAAAGAAAAGAAAAAGGAAAGAAAAGAAAAGGAAAGAAAAGAAAGAAAAGGAAAAAATACCGCCATGCGCGGGGGGAGGTAGCGTATGACGTCTGCACACACGCGGATCTGCGCCGATCCCTCGATCCGACGCACAAGACGAAGCGCCCGATCGCCATCGATTTCGTGCGCAAAATCCAGCCATAATTGCACCCGCCAGAAAAGGAAAACAACTAAATGTTATTCCCTTCATCAATGGATGAATAAAATCCGGGTAATTATGAGAGAGATACAAAAGGGATTTAAAATTAAAGAGTTCCCATATCTCTCTCCCCACCTCTTTGCCTATAAATAGAGGGGGTGGGGGAAGGAAAAAATGGTCGGGAAATTGAAGACGAAACGCCAGAGCTCTGCAGAAGAGGAGACGCTTCTTCATCGACCCAAGGCTTCACGAGGCACAGTCAAGCCTGTCCCGAGGGATCGGCTTACTGAAAGTCCTCATCAATGTGAAGACCCTTGCACACGAAGATCATCCCTTCGACTCCGTGCACGAAGAAGAAAGCTCGGAGAAGAAGAACCCTTCGACTCCGAAGACGCCAGAAGCAAAGGCCGGAGAAGAAGAGGAGCGGCACTACCCCGTCGTCTCCAACAAGCTTCGACTCCGATCAAGCCCAAAAGCCCGGAGAAGAAGAGGAGCGGCACTACCCCGTCGTCTCCAACAAGCTTCGACTCCAATCAAGCCCAAAAGCCCGGAGAAGAAGAGGAGCGGCACTACCCCGTCGTCTCCAGCAAGCCTTCGACTTCGATCAAGCCCAAAAGCCCGGAGAAGAAGAGGAGCGGCACTACCCCGTCGTCTCCAACAAGCCTTCGACTCCGATCAAGCCTAAAAGCCCGGAGAAGAAGCTCGGAGCGGCACTACCCCGTCGACTCCAACAAACCCTCGACTCCGATCAAGCTCCAAGGCCCGGAGAAGAGGAACGAAGCGTCACCACCCCGTCGTCTTCGACAAACGTCTGCACCATCCACGAAGAAGAAAGGCTGGAGCAGATCGTCTGGAGCGGCACTACCCCGTCGTCTCCAACAAGCCTTCGACTCCGATCAAGCCCAAAAGCCCGGAGAAGAAGAGGAGCGGCACTACCCCGTCGTCTCCAACAAGCCTTCGACTCCGATCAAGCCCAAAAGCCCGGAGAAGAAGAGAAGCGGCGCTACACCCGTCACCTTCAACAAAGCCTTCGACTCCGATCAAGCTCAAAAGCCCGGAGAAGAAGAGGAGCGACACTACCCCATCGGCACCAACAAATCCTCGATCCCGATCAAGCCCCAAAGCCCAGAGGAGAGAAGCGAAGCGTCATCACCCCGTCGTCTTCGACTAACGCCTGCCCCATCCACGAAGAAGAAAGCCTGGAGCAGATCGTCTGAAGCGTCGCTACCCCGTCGTCTCCAACAAGCTTCGACTCCGATCAAGCCCAAAAGCCCGGAGAAGAAGAGGAGCGGCACTACCCCGTCGTCTCCAACAAGTCCTCGATCCCGATCAAGCCCCAAAGCCCGGAGGAGAGAAGCGAAGCGTCATCACCCCGTCGTCTTCGACAAACATCTGCACCATCCACGAAGAAGAAAGGCTGGAACAGATCATCTGAAGCGTCACTACCCCGTCGTCTTCATCAACAAAAGCCGACGCTACAACCGTCGCACGGAGATCGGTGCTACCCCTACCATCTTCAAAAGCATTCTTCGACCCCGATCACGCCAAAGAAGCCCGGAGAAGAAGAGAAGTCCAGTCGACACGCAAACCGTCGAAGCACCGGAGGAGTAGCCCACGTCGTTCGAAGAAGAAGATCGAGTAGACGCCAAAGCTAAAGCAACGCAAGAAGCCAAAGTAAGGCCCCAGTAAAGCCCGCGCCAAAGCAAAGCAAGTGCCAAAGCCAAGCGACTACGCCGGCCACGAGCAAAAGCACCGCACGTTCTAGCCGATACGACGCGAAGTCCGGAAGAACGAAAGCATCGCAAGTCTCTCCCAGCTACGTCCAAGTGCAAGCGCCGAAGCAAAGCAAAAGCCAGAGCCACGCCGGAGCAAAGCCAAAGCCAAAAAGCCAAAGCCAAAGCCAACGCCAAAAACTAGATCGACGCCGCGAACCGACGATCAAGGACGCCGAGGTCAAGCAAGGAACGAGGAAGATGCGAAGACCGAGGAACGAAGCCGAAAACCCCCTAGCCGAGAAAGCGCGAAGCACGGAAGGGACAAAGCAACGGTGGACATTCCTTAGCCTCTCCAAAACCCTCTCCCTGTAAAACCCCTGTCCTGGGCAGCCCCTTCAGCGCTCTCGCACGAACACCACGTGGAGACGCGGATCAAAGGGATCCCCCAGAAGATCTTTCCCACAATCCCCTGATCAAAACTCGCCGCAACCCGGACTCGCTACACCCGAGCAACCCGGGTCCCGGCCACATTTGTAATCTCGTGTGATTCGCAATAAAGACGACCCGCGCTTTTTTCCGCGTCCACAGATTTCTGGCACGCCCGGTGGGACCTCTTCTCCTTTCATCCGTACGGTTGAAGAAGCTGCTTGAAGTTTGCAATGGCCGGAGCAAACAACGATGCGTTTGCTCCAAGCCTCTCACCAATCGCCGAGTCTCCTCTACTCCGACACGGTGATCCAGTAAATCCGGAGGGTGATGCTCCTCCAATGGTGCGCGTCTACACTCGGCGTACCCGGACTCTTGCGGACGTCTTCGTGCCAGAAGCTACTACCGAAGATGCTCGCCAAAGCGCCGACGAGGCCCTGGTGCTTGAAGAAATGAGCCTCGATCCTGGAGCCTATGTCCAGAAGTTTGGGGAGGACCAGCCCCAACCCCGAACCCGTTCGGGTTCTCCAGCAGACGTTGCACCTCCTCTGCAGGGGGCAAACATCAATCATCAGCCAGAAGCAAGTCGGCGTAACTACGTCTCCGATGATGAGGGCGAGGATGCGAACATGCAACACCGAGACGTCCTCCGTCATCACCCTCCGTCCGCTCTTCAGCTCCAAGTCATGCAGATGAGCGAGCATATGGCACAAATTACTCGGCTGATGGAGGAAAAGGATCGTCACATCAACACTCTGCTCCAAAAGCTAAGCGCAAAGGACGCTGCACCAGTCGGCCAACCCGTCGCTTCTCCAGTAGCCGCTCCAGTTCCGTCTTCAACTCCCGCTCCTACAGAGGTTGTTCCGACGATTCAAGCAGTTACTCCAGCGCTCTCTTCGGCTCCCATCCCAGTAGAAGTCGTCTCCCCAATGCCAGCCTCGGTGGCCACACAACCTCCGGCAGCGGCTGCGATGAGTGCTCAGCAAGTCCAAGCATTGATAGCCGACATGATGCGATCCCATGGCAGTAGCCTTCCTCCGATCACGGCGGCATACTCGAAGCCCTACACTACGAGGATCCAGCAGCTACGCTTCCCAGTCGGATTCCAGCCGCCAAAGTTTCAGCACTTCGATGGAAAGGGAAATCCGAGACAGCACGTCGCCCACTTCATCGAGACCTGCAATAATGCCGGCATATATGGCGACGAGATGGTGAAGCAATTCGTCCGCACCCTCAAAGGCAACGCGTTCGACTGGTACGTTGATCTTCCTGCAGGGACCATCGACAGCTGGGATCAGATGGAGAGGGAGTTCCTCAATCGCTTCTATAGCACCAGACGAACCGTCAGCATGACCGAACTCACCGCCGTCAAGCAAAGGAAAGATGAGCCAGTGATCGACTACATCGACAGGTGGAGGAACCTCGCGCTGAATTCACGAGACCGCTTGTCTGAAGACTCGGCCATCGAGATGTGCACCCAAGGCATGCACTGGGGTCTGCTTTACATCCTCAAAGGTATCAAGCCTCGGTCTTTCGAAGAACTCGCAACTCGGGCTCATGACATGGAACTCAGCCTAGCAAACCGCGGGGACTCGAAGAACAAGGACTTTTTGAAGATAGAAAAGAAGGACAAGCCACCGGCAACGAAACTAAAGCAAGTCAATGTTGCTGACGTCGCTTCAACCTCCAAGCCGCTCAAGATCGGTGGCAAGCCAGATCAGAAGAAAGGAGTCGCCATACCACCGCCTCCGCCGCCAAGACAAAGGATGACTCTCGAGGAGCTCGAAGCCAAAGAATACCCTTTCCCAGACTCGGAAGTCTCCTCCATGTTCGACCAGCTGCTGCAAGAGAAGATGATAGAGCTCCCTCCTTCGAAGAGGCCCGAGCAGATGCATCGCGTCGACGACCCTCTCTTCTGCAAATACCACCGGGTGGTGAGTCATCCCATCGAAAGATGCTTCGTCTTCAAGGAAAGAATCATGGCGCTCGCTAAGCAAGGGAAGATAGAGATCGACTCCGGGGAGGTTGCTACGGCCAACATGACGTCCATCACCTTCGGCTCCTTCTCGCCAGTACTCGTCGCTGCCCGACGAAGCATGCCCAAACTGCGCATCAACCGGCAAGCTCCAATCGCTAAGTCAACTTCCCGGCCGAAAGTCTCGAAGCGACGTCAACGTACTCCTGCGCTCACCGAGGAGGAAACACCGCTGCCCTGGGGGCAATCATCGCTCACGCCAGCACCTCTTCCAAGCAATGATACATCCCAACGAGCGCTCCAAAGGAGATACGAGCAAGGAGATCCGGAAGTCGGTCTGCTGGGCCAGCCCTCGGGGAAGTTCGACTATTACGTCCTCTACTCAAGGCCTCCTTCCGTTTCGATCAACGAAATCAAGCCCACCGGCTGGGAATCGGAAGACACGCCAGTAGAGCCTCGAGAAGAGCAAGTCCATTCCAGTCAAGCTATATCCCAACGCGCTCTTCGGGAAAGATACGAGCAAGGAGATCCGGAAGTCGGTCTGCTAGGCCAGCCTTCAGGGAAGTTCGACTATTACGTCCTCTACTCAAGGCCTCCGTCCGTTTCGATCAACGAAATCAAGCCCACCGGCTGGGGATCGGAAGACGAGCCAGTAGAGCCTCCGGAAGAACAAGTATCATCAAAGAAACCAGTTGCTGCTGTCGACCATCATCCCAGCGAAGGGGAATCCACTGACGAAGAAGCATGGGTCATGTTACCGCGGCGACGAAAGCCATGGCAAGAAAATAAGCTCAAACAAGACCGTATGATGAGGGGATTCACCAAGCGGAAGACCTACAAGAAGAAAAGCAAGGCTCCGGGGAGGAAGGCGTTCAAAGTGCCGCCAGCAAGCCGAGACGACATCCTTCAGCAGAGTCTTCCAGAGCCGACAACTTTGCAAGAGTTCTTCCCGGATCACTTCCTCCTAGCGGACCAACACATCAAGGTATCTTGTTGCATGGTCGAAGTCCATGAGGCGACGGAAGGAAATAATGAAAGCGAAGCTTCTGAAGAAGGCGACTCCACCGATGAGGGAGACGATTCCGACAAAGGGGGCACAGCCTCTCAAGACGAAGCGATACTGCACATGCCGCTTGTAGAAGCTTTGCATCTCCCGAAGAAGGCTCGCCTGGCAATGGCTGCGGCCTTGGCCGATCCGGATAGCTACAGCAGGAAGAGGAAGGGCGACCAGAAGCGCAAGGCTGCAGCCTCGTGTGACGCAACGATAACCTTTTCGGACGAGGACCTGCAACTCGGGACGCGATTGCACAACCGGCCTCTTTACGTCTCGGGATACATCAAGGAGAAGCCAGTGAACCGAATCCTGTTGGACTGCGGCTCCGCCGTCAACATCATGCCCATCCAGACGATGCGCCAACTCGGCATCACCAACGACCAGCTCTCGCCGAGTCAGTTGGTCATTCAAGGCTTCAACCAGGGCGGACAGTCCACCGTTGGAATCATTCGCCTGAAGCTGTCAATCGGCCCGCTGGATACAACGGTCCTCTTCCACATCATCGACTGCCAGACATCATATCGTCTCCTGTTAGGAAGACCATGGCTGCACGAGAACGGCGTCGTGGTATCCACCTGGCACCAGTGCCTCAAGTACTACGAAGAAGGCGTGGAGAGGTGCATAGTTGCGGACGACAAGCCATTCAACGAGGCCGAGGCACACCTGGCCGACGCTAAATTCTACCAAGCAAAGGGCCTGGTCGCGGAAGTTCTTCCAGCTAAAGCTCCTCGAGCTCAAAAGATTGAAGAAGTGAAGCAGGACAAGACTCCACTTCCCGCAAATTCGGTGCCACCCTCTGATGAGGCAAGACTCAAGATCCAAGGAACGCCGAAACCTAGGCAAAGGATGCGCATCAGCTTCGAGCCAAGAGCAACGCAACATACCCCGTTGCCAATCCAAACGGTGCCTATCCTGCGTCTCGCGCCTCAGTGGCTCCGTAAATCCGAGCGATCGCCTTCTACTCCGACGAGGAAGATGGCCCCGACGCTATCTCAGGCCAATGTCATCACTCTGCAAGGAATGACGATGCCACTACCTAGTCTGACGCAAGCTCCGAACCCGAGCAGACCCGTCAAGTCAGCAGACCTCGAGCAACTCGGATTCAAACCAGAAGGGAGTTGGGGGCAAAATGCTGCCAAGTTGCTGTTTAGAGCTGGCTACAACGAGGAAAGTGCCATGGGCACACTCCCACCAGCAGCAACTCCGCATGGGATGACAAGAACTCAAGCTCGGCTGTTTCAAAACGGCGAGCAAATTCCCCCGAACCGCCGAGGCATCGGCTCCAGTCAAGCTCCGTTGGTTATCAGAACCGCAGCAAAGAAGACCTTCACCTCAAACTACATCGAGGCGAGGATGGTAGATGAAGCGGCCGAAGAATCGACAATCTCCGATGCACGCTCTATCTACCTCAGCCGTCCAGACAGCAGGAGAAGACGACAACGGGTTCGATGCCAAGCCTTGCTCCGGCAGCAAACCAGAGGTGGTAAAGACTGGTCGAACCAAAAACGCAAATCCGTATTCGAGAGGCTCGGGCCAGTCAAACAATCAAAGAAGAAGTCGGCGTTCGATCGTCTGGGAATGCCAATCGAGGACTTCGTTTCAACACCCACCCACCCACCCATGGCTGCCGTCAATCATATCTCCATTACGGATCCCGACAACGGTGATACTTCTACTTCGGACGACGAATTGCAAGATGCCCCGTCGGTCCTCGCAGAAGGGGGGCAGTCCACCATTGATGACTCAAAGAAAGGGGGCAGTCCAAGAAGACGACGACGGCATACTTCTTCAGTGCCTAGGGCCAAATCCTTACTGTCTTGGGGGCAACCGTCTCTCATGCAAGCACTCCCTCTTCCAAACGAAGCTACGTCCCGGCACCTGCTCAAAGCTAGAGACGAACAAAGAAGCCCCGAAGTCAACCTGCTAGGCCAACCATCGGGCAAAATTGACTATTATGTCCTCTACTTCAGGCCTCCTTCGATTCCAAATGAAGAAATCAAGCCAACCAGCTGGGGATCAGAAGATGAATCGGTACAGTCTCTAGAAGTGCAAGTCCTTCCGATCAAAGAAGTGCCTTCAGTTGCAGCACCAGTTCTTCACCTTGGCGAGGAAGATCTTACTGATGAAAATACACGGGCTATGGCACCTCGAAGGAGAAGGCCACGACGATCAAGCTACAGGATAGCACGCCTAGCTAACCATGAGAAAGGTCGGGCGACAAGAAAACTCCTCAGAAGAAATTCCTTAAAGGAAAAGAATGAAGCTCCAGGAAGAAAGACGTCCAAAGTACCACCAGCAAATCTGAAAAATCTCCTCCAGCAAAGCTTTCTAGAGCCAGTGACACTCCAGAAGTTCTTTCCTATTTGCTTCCTTGAAGCTGGTCAAAACTTCAAGATCTCCTGCTGTATGATGAAAGTTCACCAAGTGCTCCGAAAAGATGATGAAGAAAGCGGCATTAACGTCGAAAGCATGGGGAGAAGCATCGCTGCCAACGGCAAGCTGTTCAACAAGGCTAAAGCACACCTTGCTGATGCCGAGTTTTACCAAGTGAAAGATCCCGTTGCAGAAGCTCATCCAGCAAAACCTCTACGAGCTCAGGAAGTCAAAGCAGCTGCGAGGGACAAAAGCTCTCCACTTGCAAAACTAGTGACATCCTCCATCCAGACAGCGCACAAAGACAAAGAAGCACCAGCACCAAGACGAAAAATTCACATAAACTTCAAATCAAGCTCGATGCGATGCATTCCGTTGCCTGCTCAAGTTGCTTCAGTCCTGCGGCTCGTACCTCAATGGCTTCGCAAACCAGGACGATCGCCTTCCCCTCCAGCAAAGGAACCAGCGTTATCATTCTTCGGGGCCAACTTCAGCACGTTGCAAGAGATGATACTACCGTTACGTGGTCTGTTGCACATCTCGAGCTCAACCGAGTCTTCCGAGCGCACTAGCTCTGAGCAACTTGCAATCAAGTCAGAAAACACTCGGGGGCAAAACTCCACCGAGTCAATGTTCAAATCCAGCCGCAGCAAAGAAAGCATGGTGCACATGGGTTCACTACCCTCAGCTGCAATACCACATCGCCTGACAAAGACTCAAGCTCGTCTCTGCGAAAGCGGCGAACAAATCCTTCCAAGTTGCCGGGGCATCGACTCCAGTCAAACTCCAGCAATCATCAAAACTCCAGTCAAGAAGATCTTCACTTCCAACTATATTGAAGCGAAGAAGGTGGGCGACAGCTGCGAACCAGTGGCGACTCTGCCTACCAGTGGCAAGTCCCTCAAAAGGTACTTTGCCTAACGCAAGGTTACCCCCCTTGCCCAAAAAAAAAAAAAAAAAAAAAAAAAAAAAAAGTGAATAAACGAACTACGTGCGACTTGATCCCTCTCAGTAGGGTACGTAGGCAACCTACAAAGGTTCAGTCCAGACAAAAAAAGAAACATCCCAACGTCGTCCCAGGAGGCCAGTCCAGAGGCAAGTGAGTGCATAACCATTAATCCGGTCAGCAAACTAAAGGATGACAAGAAAGTCAAAGTCCTTGAGGCGTCAAAGCAGCTCGCCTTCCGCAACTTACACGCGCCGCAACTCTAGGGGTAAAGAAGCCGTCAACTTCCGACGCGTCGCCAGCCATGCACGCTGCTTCGCAAGGATCGCTCCGGCAGCCTTCTCGATCACTCCACCCGCTCCCGGCAATTCGTCAGCTCTTCACGCTGCTTCGCAAGCTCTACTCTAAACGTCTTCTCGGTTGCTCGAGCTTTCCCCAAATGGAACTCCAGCTTCTAAAGCGACGCACGAGTAGCAAGTCGAAGTCCTTAAGGCGCCGAAGTGGCTCGCCCTCCGCAGCTTACACGCGCTGCAACTCCAGAGGTAGAAAAACCGTCAGCTTCCGATGCGTCGCCAGCTTTCCGCTGCTTCACAAACTCTGCTCCATAAGTCTTCTTAGTCGCTCGGGCACTCTCCAGCTTCTGAAGCGATGCTTGACGTCTCTCCCCCTCAGTCGCAGCTAAGCCCAAGGAAGCGTCCTCCAACGAAGACCGTCGTAAGCAATGAAGCTCGCCACTCTCCGAAGAAGGTGCGCATCTGCTCCGCAGAAAAAGAGTCGGTGCCTTGAAATCCACCGGGCTCATGCAAAAGCTCAGGCCCACCTGAAGGATGGAAACTGCCACTAAAGTCAAAAGCAGCAACCCGAAGAATGGCGGACGCATAAACAACAACCGCAGCCTTCGTGACCTCCACAAAGCCAAAAGAACCACTGGTGCTGTCATCAAGGTCAAGATCGACAAGCAAAAGACAACCAAAGCAGTCTACTCCTTGTTGATGCTCGTGGCCTCGTCATCCTCTTCAGAACGCCCATCTCGGTGTCCTTCAAGCTGACATTGCTACCAGAAAGGTGCAACCTCGCTAGTAACGCTAAACCCGCGGTTGGCCTCATCAATAATCTAGCCAGCCTTCGGAAGGTACTCAGGGGGACGAATCTTGCAAGGATATGAAAAGTGCAAGACCGATCGAGAGGTAAAGTCAATTCCGGAAAAAAAAAAAAAAAAAAAAAAAAAAAGGGAGCAACCTTCCCTGGCCTTCAACGTCTCCGACTCATCCTCGCACCAGGCGATCGCCACCACACTCGGCTTCGTCTTTTCGCCATGCCGGTGTCATTATGCTCCCGCACCAAGAAAATGATAACACTCCGCTGAAGAATCTTTCGACTCCAAGCCGCCGAAGAATGCTTCGCCGCCAAGACTGAAGCCTTCGTCTCTAAGCCGACGGAAGCCTTCGTCTTCAAGCTCCGCGCACCTTCGCCGCCGCCGTCGACGAAAGAGGCGACACCGGGAAGACGGAGCAAGTCTCGTGCAACCCCAGGCAGCACTCTTCCGCCGACGGTCTCCGAGCATCGAAGAAACCTTCGTCTCCAAGCCGACGGAGGCCTTCGTCTTCAAGCGACGCACACCATCGCCGCCGCCGTCGACGAAAGAGGCGACACCGGGAAGACGGAGCAAGTCTCGTGCAACCCCAGGTAGCACTCTTCCACCAACGGTCTCCAAGCATCGAAGAAGCCTTCGTCTCTAAGCCGACGGAAGCCTTCGTCTTCAAGCGACGCGCACCATCGCCGCCGCCGTCGACGAAAGAGGCGACACCGGGAAGACGGAGCAAGTCTCGTGCAACCCCAGGCAGCACTCTTCCGCCAACGGTCTCCAAGCATCGAAGAAGCCTTCGTCTCTAAGCCGACGGAAGCCTTCGTCTTCAAGCTCCGCGCACCTTCGCCGCCGCCGTCGACGAAAGAGGCGACACCGGGAAGACGGAGCAAGTCTCGTGCAACCCCAGGCAGCACTCTTCCGCCGACGGTCTCCGAGCATCGAAGAAACCTTCGTCTCCAAGCCGACGGAGGCCTTCGTCTTCAAGCGACGCGCACCATCGCCGCCGCCGTCGACGAAAGAGGCGACACCGGGAAGACGGAGCAAGTCTCGTGCAACCCCAGGCAGCACTCTTCCGCCCCCGGCCTCCAAGCCCGACACCGCCTTGTCGATCGAGGCACCCCTGCGCCGCACGGTGTCCGCACACCATCTGCGCCACCTGAAGCCTGGCCACCTCCCGGCCAACCCGGAGACGCCGCCGTTACCACCGCGTCCCTTCTCCAACACGATCGGGGCCCGCCTGACTCGGAGTCGCACCGCCATTGCCACCGCGTTCCACCTCCGACCCGATCGGGGCCCGCCCGACTCAGCGTCGCACCGGCGACCGCCATCGTTGCTTCTGCGACCGCGCCGGGCCTCCGCGCCGCTCGCTCCCGGCCCCCGCGCCGCGCATACTGCAGCCAGCGCTGTGGGCCGTCGCCGCCGCTACCTGCTCCGACAGCCGCGCCGCCTGCAGCCTTCGCGGACCAGAAGAGCAAAAAAAAAAAAAAAAAAAAAAAAAAAAAAAAAAAAAAAGAGGCCCGCAGCCCTCTTCCCATCTGAGGCCGCACAAAGAAGGGGGGCCCGCAGCCCCCTCCCCCCAATCAATGATCGACAGCAAAGACAAGGGAGGGGGACCCGCAGCCCCCCTCCTTCTTCTCCGACGTAACCGGGAAGGGGGGGAGCGTCTCGGACCCCGCGCGCTGCCTCCAACGCGCACCCGCGCGCCGCCTCCGCCCGCGCAGTCACCCGCCGGCGCCGCCCTGCACGCTGCGCGCTGCCGCTGCTACGTCCGCAGCCCCCGGCACCGTACGCCGCCTGTGCGCGCGCCGCCGCTGTGCCCGGGCCTCCTGCACGCCGCGCGCCCGCGGGCCGCTCACCGCAGGCCCCGCGCCCGGCCGCCGCCGGGCCGTCGCAGCCCGGCCTCCGCTGCCACCTGCGCCGGCCCCGAGCGCGACTCGCGTCCGCCGCCCGTCCTCCGCTGCCGCCTGCACCCCCGCGCGCCGCCGTCACAGCCCGCACCTGGCCGTCGAACCCGCCACCTGCACCCCGGCCTCCGCGCGCGCCCGCCCGGACCATCGCGCTGCAGCCTCCGCGTACCAGAACCAGAAGAAGAAGAAAGAAAGAAAGAAAGAAAAGAAAGAAAAAGAAAAGGAAGGAAGAGAAAAGGAAAGAAAAAAAAAGGGAAAGAAAAGAAGGAAAGAAAAGAAAAAGAAAAAAAAAAAGAAAGAAAAGAAAAGGAAAGAAAAGAAAAAGAAAAAAAAAAAGGGAAAGGAAAGAAAAAAAAAAAAAAAAAAAAAGGAGTTAGAGTCGCCATACCTGACCCGCGATGACTCCACCTCCTCTCTTTGAGCCGTCGTCACCGCTTTCGGCCACGACGACTCCGTCTCCTTCTCTCGTTACGCCTGCATCATCGACCTCGGCTGCGACGACCGGCCTCGCCATTGCACTTCCACACCGAAGAAGGGGCAATAGTCCTCCGCCGAGATGCACCGTGGCCGTCCTCGCACTCCAGCCGCCGCAGCCCTGGCCGACCCTGCCACTGCCGCTGCTACTCCCGTGGTCCAAAAAAAAAAAAAAAAAGAAGAAGAAGAAGAAGAAGAAGAAAGAGGAAGAGAGAGGCGGCAAGAGCAACTCGCATCTCAGCCGCGCTCCTCCATCCTCCTCGCCTCGGTCTTCGCCGCATCGCCGCTTCGAGCCCGTCTTCGCAACAACCGTCAGATCACGCGCCATCGTAGCCGACGCCGACGAAAGAGGCGACACGGGGAAGACGGAGCAAGTCGCATGCAACCCCAGGCAGCTCTCTTCCAACGGCGGTCTCCGGAAGCCGGCGGAACCTTCGCAAAGAAGCAGAATGGCGGATGAAGGGGGTAGGGGTCCTTAAACAGACACCCGACCCTGCCCACAAAAGGAATCAAGGACAAGCGCTCTACGATTCCTACGTGTCCAAACCCGACACGCTCTCACCGACGCACTCGTCCTTGAGGGGGCATTTGTAGACACACGAATTTCATCGGACCCGAACCCGACTTACGTGAGCCGACGCGGATGCAGACCCGACACGCGGACCCAACTCGCGCGCACAGACGTGGATGCAAACCCGACACGCGGACCCGACTCGCGCGCGCCGACACGGACTCGGACCCCGCCTCAAGAGGGGCCGGCCCCTACTAGGGTCCGAACCCTATAGGGCCGGCCCTAGTGGGGACCGAACCCCATGGAGAGGCCGGCCTGCCTTGCAAGGAAAGAAAAGAAAAGAAAGAAAAGAAAAAGGAAAGAAAAGAAAGGAAAGAAAAGAAAAAGGAAAGAAAAGAAAAGGAAAGAAAAGAAAGAAAAGGAAAAAATACCGCCATGCGCGGGGGGAGGTAGCGTATGACGTCTGCACACACGCGGATCTGCGCCGATCCCTCGATCCGACGCACAAGACGAAGCGCCCGATCGCCATCGATTTCGTGCGCAAAATCCAGCCATAATTGCACCCGCAAGAAAAGGAAAACAACTAAATGTTATTCCCTTCATCAATGGATGAATAAAATCCGGGTAATTATGAGAGAGATACAAAAGGGATTTAAAATTAAAGAGTTCCCATATCTCTCTCCCCACCTCTTTGCCTATAAATAGAGGGGGTGGGGGAAGGAAAAAATGGTCGGGAAATTGAAGACGAAACGCCAGAGCTCTGCAGAAGAGGAGACGCTTCTTCATCGACCCAAGGCTTCACGAGGCACAGTCAAGCCTGTCCCGAGGGATCGGCTTACTGAAAGTCCTCATCAATGTGAAGACCCTTGCACACGAAGATCATCCCTTCGACTCCGTGCACGAAGAAGAAAGCTCGGAGAAGAAGAACCCTTCGACTCCGAAGACGCCAGAAGCAAAGGCCGGAGAAGAAGAGGAGCGGCACTACCCCGTCGTCTCCAACAAGCTTCGACTCCGATCAAGCCCAAAAGCCCGGAGAAGAAGAGGAGCGGCACTACCCCGTCGTCTCCAACAAGCTTCGACTCCGATCAAGCCCAAAAGCCCGGAGAAGAAGAGGAGCGGCACTACCCCGTCGTCTCCAGCAAGCCTTCGACTTCGATCAAGCCCAAAAGCCCGGAGAAGAAGAGGAGCGGCACTACCCCGTCGTCTCCAACAAGCCTTCGACTCCGATCAAGCCTAAAAGCCCGGAGAAGAAGCTCGGAGCGGCACTACCCCGTCGACTCCAACAAACCCTCGACTCCGATCAAGCTCCAAGGCCCGGAGAAGAGGAACGAAGCGTCACCACCCCGTCGTCTTCGACAAACGTCTGCACCATCCACGAAGAAGAAAGGCTGGAGCAGATCGTCTGGAGCGGCACTACCCCGTCGTCTCCAACAAGCCTTCGACTCCGATCAAGCCCAAAAGCCCGGAGAAGAAGAGGAGCGGCACTACCCCGTCGTCTCCAACAAGCCTTCGACTCCGATCAAGCCCAAAAGCCCGGAGAAGAAGAGAAGCGGCGCTACACCCGTCACCTTCAACAAAGCCTTCGACTCCGATCAAGCTCAAAAGCCCGGAGAAGAAGAGGAGCGGCACTACCCCGTCGGCTCCAACAAATCCTCGATCCCGATCAAGCCCCAAAGCCCGGAGGAGAGAAGCGAAGCGTCATCACCCCGTCGTCTTCGACTAACGCCTGCCCCATCCACGAAGAAGAAAGCCTGGAGCAGATCGTCTGAAGCGTCGCTACCCCGTCGTCTCCAACAAGCTTCGACTCCGATCAAGCCCAAAAGCCCAGAGAAGAAGAGGAGCGGCACTACCCCGTCGTCTCCAACAAGTCCTCGATCCCGATCAAGCCCCAAAGCCCGGAGGAGAGAAGCGAAGCGTCATCACCCCGTCGTCTTCGACAAACATCTGCACCATCCACGAAGAAGAAAGGCTGGAACAGATCATCTGAAGCGTCACTACCCCGTCGTCTTCATCAACAAAAGCCGACGCTACAACCGTCGCACGGAGATCGGTGCTACCCCTACCATCTTCAAAAGCATTCTTCGACCCCGATCACGCCAAAGAAGCCCGGAGAAGAAGAGAAGTCCAGTCGACACGCAAACCGTCGAAGCACCGGAGGAGTAGCCCACGTCGTTCGAAGAAGAAGATCGAGTAGACGCCAAAGCTAAAGCAACGCAAGAAGCCAAAGTAAGGCCCCAGTAAAGCCCGCGCCAAAGCAAAGCAAGTGCCAAAGCCAAGCGACTACGCCGGCCACGAGCAAAAGCACCGCACGTTCTAGCCGATACGACGCGAAGTCCGGAAGAACGAAAGCATCGCAAGTCTCTCCCAGCTACGTCCAAGTGCAAGCGCCGAAGCAAAGCAAAAGCCAGAGCCACGCCGGAGCAAAGCCAAAGCCAAAAAGCCAAAGCCAAAGCCAACGCCAAAAACTAGATCGACGCCGCGAACCGACGATCAAGGACGCCGAGGTCAAGCAAGGAACGAGGAAGATGCGAAGACCGAGGAACGAAGCCGAAAACCCCCTAGCCGAGAAAGCGCGAAGCACGGAAGGGACAAAGCAACGGTGGACATTCCTTAGCCTCTCCAAAACCCTCTCCCTGTAAAACCCCTGTCCTGGGCAGCCCCTTCAGCGCTCTCGCACGAACACCACGTGGAGACGCGGATCAAAGGGATCCCCCAGAAGATCTTTCCCACAATCCCCTGATCAAAACTCGCCGCAACCCGGACTCGCTACACCCGAGCAACCCGGGTCCCGGCCACATTTGTAATCTCGTGTGATTCGCAATAAAGACGACCCGCGCTTTTTTCCGCGTCCACAGTACCTATTGTGGGTGTTTGTTGTTCGTCGGCCATGTGAGGGGATGCATGTGTGACATGTGTTTGTTTAGTCCCACATCGACTATGGGGAGATCGGGATCTTGCTTTTATATTATGCTAGAACCTTTCCCTAAAACTCAAGTTTTGAGGTTAAGGAAATTTGAAGATGGTATTAGAGCTAGCCCGCATCTCACCCTGGTGTGGGGAACGCCCACCGTTTATTGTTCGCGTGTTGTCCACATGAAGGGGCGTGTTGAGGGCGTGTGTGTGACATTTGTTTGTTTAGTCCCACATTGGCTATGAGAAGATCGGATTCTTGGTTATATACTATACTAGAACATTTCGCTACAACTCGAGTTTTGAGATTAAAGAAATTTGGAAAACTTAGCCATAACTTTTAACTCCTCTTTCTAAAACTTAATAGACAGGTTGGGAACCCACGAGGGATGCTTGCCTCGAGAGGAAATATAGTGAAGCAATTATTCGAACTCTTTGCAAGGCCATGGGTCACATATGCATGCCCAACCCTTGAGTTGTGTCAATCTTTCTCATCTCACTTAAAAAGAGGTGGCTTCTCCAGATTGGCGGGACTATAGGCCATGGCGGTAGGGGAGTTCAACGGTTCGGGTTGACCTGCCAAACCGAATCTAGCCAGTCTATTTGGTTCGGTTTGGATAGAGGCAGGTGGGGAGGCAGTGGCATCCTCGTATGGTTTTCCCCATGGCCCATAGTCCCGCCAATCAGGAGATGCCACCTCTCCTCACGTTGAGTGTTATCTGATTGTCACTTAGATTGTTCAAATTAGGGCTGCAACTGGGGCGGATTGGATCAGGTTGGGGTTAACCCAAGCCCAACCCAAGTACTAAAAACCCCAACCCTAACCCAACCCAACCCAACCCAACCTCCAACCCGAGATGCTCGGCCCAAACCCAACCCAAGCAAAAATTTCTATACTTTGGTTGGGCTCGGATTAGCCCAAGTTGGTAGAATGGGTCGGGCTGTGCAGGTTCGGGTATACTTATTGTTTAAATTTTTACTCTTGGAAAATCAAAATGCAAAAAGAACTTATAATTGCTAACATTACCGTATAACTTTTTTTGCATTTCTATTCATGCAATTTACTAGATCATTTTATAATGTCTTTATTTGATAAGAAGAAGCAAATAAATAATATGGGTCTTTGTGAAACGGATGACTATGACCCCTCAACATATGAGTACTCGGGTTCGGGTTGGGTCGGGTTGCCCAACCCCTCAACCCGAGCCCGACCCAAATTCAACTTGGGTTGTATTTTTTCAACCCTAACCCTTCCCAATCATCAAATACATCAACGCATACCCACCTAAAACTCGGGTTGGGTCGGGTCCAACCCGCCCAAGTTGCAGCCTTAGTTCAAATACACAACCTTAGATTCCTATTGAATTGGTGCTCTATTTGAAGTTCATAAGAAAATAATGCTAGAGAGAGAGTAATGTCGTCCGTGAACAAGGTAATTCTGGATGCCAGAGAGAGAGAGAGAGAGAGAGAGAGAGAGAGAGAGAGTAATATCATCCGTGAA
This sequence comes from Chamaelirium japonicum, assembly GCA_947650365.1. Classification (NCBI taxonomy): domain Eukaryota; kingdom Viridiplantae; phylum Streptophyta; class Magnoliopsida; order Liliales; family Melanthiaceae; genus Chamaelirium; species Chamaelirium japonicum. The sequence goes on along the minus strand of OX393558.1, from coordinate 29,137,946 downwards.
CGTGAGCGTAATATATATATATATATATATATGGAAAATGGGTTCCTGGTACATTGGACCACGGTATTGCCTGAGACAGTGCTACGTATGCTGCCAAGTGGAATAGGGGACCAGCTGTACGAAAATTCTTTATTTGCGAAATCCAGCCGTAGCCGTCCGATCAACCGATCGAACGATCGGTGTTCACCCCGCCCACCGACCGCAGCTGTTACTGTGCCGGGCACAGTAACAGCGATTTCGCTGGGTGGGGTGAACCCTGGCCGTCCGATCGGCGTGAATCGAACGGCCAAATATCTCTCCCACCGGTTAAAATTGTTAACCGTTCGATCGAACGATCGAACGGGTGAGATCCCGTGGGACACCATCAAATAGGACAAAAGGTAGTGGGTGGGGTGGACCCTGGCCGTCCGATCGGCGTGAATCGAGCGGTCAAATTTCTCTCCGGCCGGTTAAAATTTTTAACCGTTGGATCGAATGATCGAACGGGTGAGATCCCGTGGGAAACAATCAAATAGGACAAAAGGTAATGATTACAATCATTACCTTTTGTCCTATTTGATGGTGTCCCACGGGATCTCACCCGTTCGATCATTCGATCGAACGGTTAACAATTTTAACCGGCGGGAGAGATATTTGGCCGTTCGATTCACGCCAATCGGACGGCCAGGGTTCACCTTACCCACCGAAATCGTTGTTACTGTGCCCGGCACAGTAACAGCTGCGGTCGGTGGGCGGGGTGAACACCGATCGTTCGATCGGTTGATCGGACGGCTACGGCTGGATTTCGCAAATAAAGAATTTTCGCAGGTTTCGCACCGGTATGGAGTACAGCTGGTCCCCTATTCCACGTGGCAGCATACGGAGCACTGTCTCAGGCAATACCCTGGTACAATGTACCAGGAACCCATTTCCCTATATATATATATATATATATATATATATATATATATATATATATATATATATATATATATATATATATATATATATATATATATATATATATATATATATATATATATAGGGGGCGGGGAGCCTGCACCCGGGGTGCAGCGTTAACGCTGCACCTCAACCTTGTTTTACCTATCTAGAAGTTTTGGAATTAGATGAAATTTGGTGAGCGTGTTGTCTAGGGTAAGATGATCATCCTCACAAATTTTCATCAAATTCCAAAACTTCTAGGGGGGTCAAATGGTGGAAGCAAAATCTGCAGATTTTAACGGTGACTGCGGACGGCTGATTTTGCTTCAACCATTTGACCCCCCTAGAAGTTTTGGAATTTAATGAAAATTTGTGAGGATGATCACCTTACCCTAGACAACAACCTCACCAAATTTCATCCAATTCCAAAACTTCTAGGTAGGTAAAACAAGGGGGCGGTGCAGCGTTAACGCTGCACCCCGGGTGCAGGCTCCCCGCCCCTATATATATATATATATATATATATATATATATATATATATATATATATATATATATATATATATATATATATGAGAAATCCCTCTCAGTGAATGAAGGGGGGTTCGGCCTAGACCCCTACCAGTAAATTAAAAAAAATCATGTACAAGGAGAACAGACATCCTCTGTAGTAGACTCTACTACAAGGAGGTGAGAATGAAAACTAAGAAGATAATCTCAAGAGAACACTCTTCAGCCGAGAAATAAGATGAGAAGCCCATATGAGAATCATAGATTTGATGTCACCCATTGATCGCTCTGAAGTCCGGGATCTGTCTTGGAAAATCCTCATGTTGTACTTTAGCCAAATCCCCCAACAGATAGTCGTAGCCGTAATATCCCAACAGCCTCTTAGATCCGACTTGATTCGTTTACTCCGCCAAGCTCCCCACAGGTTAAACAGGGACGTAGGATGAAACCTAATTCAGAAGTGTCGACCTGAAGGAAGTCCAGATGCTCCTAGAGTAGGGACATCTTATGAGAAGGTGATCAGGGGTCTCGTCCGCCTGTCCGCAGAGTGGACATAGGGTGTCCGAAATTGCCGGTTGGTTCCTCTTGAAGAGATTGATCTTCGTGAGGATCATATCTCTCGTAGCTAATCTCATAAAGATTCTAGCTTTTAGGGGGCATTTGGTCTTCCAAATTTTTCTCGCAATCGGACAAATAATCCCCCCGAAGTTGATAAATTTGTAGAGGGAAGCCACTGTGAACTTACCATTCGACGTCCACCGCCAACCTGTAGTGTTTGGTTCGTCCATGAGAGAGATCGGGCAAAGGATGCTTAGCAGAATGACCCAATCTGGAACAGAGTAAAAGGAGAGGAAGCAAGAGGGAATTGTTGAGAGAACTGAGTTGATAAGCGTCAGTCTCCCCCCGAAAGAGAGGTGATTGCCCTTCCACCCTGAGAGCCTCTTCTTAACTCTCTGAATAAGTGAGAGCCACGCTTCCTTGGGGAGCTTCTTATCTGAAATCGGAAGGCCCAGATACTTAATAAGGAGAGATTTACATTGACAATGAAGCAGATCTGCTAGCAACGGCCAATGCCACCGTCAGAGTCCACGTAGTAGAGGGAAGATTTAGAGAAGTTGATTTTCAAGCCCGAGAATCTCTGGAAGCAGAGTAGCATAACCTTTTGGTTACCATCTTTGACGGGTCTGATTTGCAGAAATGTAGGGTATCATCCGTAAAGTGGAGGTTAGAAACCGACCAAGATGGACTTGTTATCACCGACAAGAGACCCTGAGATGTTCACTTCTCGTCTCATGGAGAAAATCTCTCTTCTCGTGTTGTTGACAAGACAAGTAAGTTTGGCAGAAGAAAGACCAGCCCAGTTTGGGAGTCTCTTTCCGTGAGAGTAATATCGTCCGTGAACGTGGCAGTTCTGTAGGCCAGCATCTCGACAAGACCCAATTTACTGTAGCAGATGGTGACCTCTCGCTGGCTTAGGCGGACGTGCTAGGACCCCGGGGGCGGCGGGAGAGAGAGAAATAGAGAGACAGATGTCCTCCGTGAACGTGGTAGTTCTGGATGCCAGAATCTCGAGGAGACCCAATTTACTGTAGCAGATGGTGACCTCTCGCTGGATTCAGCTGACGTGCTGGGAGTCTGGGATGGAACCGTGGCAGATTTGACGCCCCACAATTGGAGTAAGAAAACATGTGAACAGGGTCCAGACTCCAGCTGTGACCAGCTGGGGCGTAGGGCTGGTGATCCGATTCCTCTCCGGTTGGTGTTTGCTCGGTTTGCCACGGTCGGTGCCATAGCCCCGACGGGTGCATCCACGGGATCAGAATTTGCGTTGCATCTGTTAGGGTGCCATCGGACGGCTGTGGGTCTCCATCGTCATGGACGAGCCAAACTCCCTCAGTGGAGTGCATTTTTGCTACGCTTAAGGCCCAATCGTGACCTGCCACGTCATCCAAAAGAAAATCATTGGATGACGTGGCAGTTCACAATTGGGCCTTAAGCAAGTACAGCGAAGCAATCTGTAACAATAATGCTCTCGTCCTGTTAGTGCCTAGAGTAAACCCTATGAGCATCCTCCAATCTCCATATTTGGAAACCAAAAGCCTCTAAATATAGAGGAGATTTTCTTTTGAAAAGTCATCAGTCCCAACAGCCCCTCCTTCCTTTCTCCCAACTATATAATATATTTTTTAAAATAATTAATAAATATTATTAATAGTAATCCGTTTTTAGGAAAAAATATACGATTGAAAATGTCTTACCAAGAGCTTTAAAATAAAACTAAAATTAAATAATTTTAAGGATGTATTGGATATTTTTAAAAATTAATAGTGTTTTGGAGGGTGGCCACCAAATCCCACCAACCCTCCATATATGGAGGCCTCCAAAATGGAGGTGGAAATGGAGGCACGTTAGAGTGTCTTCCACCTCTATTTTGGAGATATGGAGGCCGATTGGAGATGCTCTTATGCAGGGGTCCACTTTGGTGTATTGCTGGGAAAAACTTCAATGTGGAGTGGACAGCAAACCCCACCCTTGAGAGTTGAAAGTTCATATCTCCTCCGGTCAGTGTCGGTGGGCTCGGTGCGCATCATATCCACACAATGACTGGCGATCCAAAAGTTAGGAGTTTGAATCTTCTCTAGTAGGTGGATCCGGTGTACTGTAATGCACATCGGACCCACGGATCAGGACCGACGGTCTTAAGGAGAGCTGAACTTGAGTCTTGAATGGGTTTTTTGATAGGTGCCCAAAGCAATTAACCGCATTGGCCCCCATGTCACACTTCATCCAAGGTACAGTCTTTGGGGGGCCCTAATGTGAAATGCTATTCAGCCCGAAGGTTTTTCTGATTCCGTTCAGCACGACAGATCTAGCAACAACACAATGTACAACTGGTGGCTGAACTTCACAAATGCTATTTAAACCATTAACAACAGTAGTTGTACGTTGCCATGTCAATCGTACTAAGCAGAATTGAAAAAACCTTCGGACTTAATAGAATTTCTTGTCCCCTAATAGGACGGTTCAATGTAGCATTTATAGTTTTCGATGTGACTTCACACTATTCAAAAAGGTCCGGAAATCGAAAAGAACAATATAATTGCTATTTTTTTAAAAAAATCATAATCCCTTGAATATGACACGAACGGTCAAGAGGAGAAAGAAAAAAAAAAAAAAAAGACAGCATAATTACTGTTTTTTATGAAATTTAATAATTCTGCAAACAAACAAATCTTGATGTTGAGAAAATTTTGCTTCAAGTTGCCCATGCAAGTTGGAGGAATGAGCTCGCATCGATGTCAATCCCTTGACTATGGAAGCTGTCAAACCCTATGGACAGTAATCAATGTTCGAGGTTTAGAGTCCTATAAAGAACACACAATCATACAGAGAATATGATGCACCAATACAATAATAACAAACATCATGGATTCTCCAGGCAATCAAGTATTTAGCTTATCTCTAGCAAGACAATACACCATGCAGTGGTCATCGTTTGACGGACCTTGCAAATCCTCAACTTGCTCCACTCATAGAAACACCCACGAAGTAAAGAACAACTCGTCCAAGAGAATCAAAGATATACCGGAGGATCACAAAGAGTTGAAAGTTCCCGTCAAAGTAGAAGCCGAGTTAGACGCGCCAAAGAACCACCTCCGGACATCGCACAAAGGCCGCCGTTGACGTTCGCGCCATCTTCAAAGCAAGAGGAAGTCCGCAATGAGAAAGGTGATCAAAACCCTAGCAAGGGCCATCATCTCCGAGCCGCCAAAGAAGCCTTTGTCTCCAAGCAGCCGAAGGATCCTTCATCTCCGCGAGCCACCAGAGGATCCTTCATCTCTAAGCCGCCGAAGAATCCTTCGTCTCCAAGCCGCCGAAGAATCCTTCATCTCCAAGCTACCGAAGAAGCCTTCGTCTTCAAACGTTGATCCTCTGCAACAACCGCCGTCGCCGACGAAAGAGGCGACAACTAGGAAGACAGAGCAAGTCGCGTGCAACCCTAGGCAGCCCCTTCCACCGATGGTCTTCGAGCGCCAACCTTCCGCGATAGCCGCCGATGACGACGAAAGAGGTGACAACTAGGAAGACGGAGCAAGTCGCGTGCAACCCTAAGTAGCCCCTTTCGCCAACGGTCTCCAAGCTCCAGCCCTTCGCAAGAACAGACGCTGGATGAAGGGGGTAGTGGCTCCTAAATAAGCCTCAACCCCATCCACAAAAGGAATCAAGGACAAGCGCTACACGTTTCCCGCGTAAACAAGGGTTACATGTTTTCCGCTAGCGCGCTCGTCCTTGAGGGGGCATTTGTAGACATACAAATTATGTCAGACCCGAACCCAACTCGCATGCACCAACCCGGGGGCAAACCCGACACGGACCCGGGCCCACCGGACACGACCCGAGCCAAACGAGAGGCCAGGTGAGCCCATCTTCAAGTGGGGCCCACCCGGCCACCTTCTAGAAACCTGAGCCCCCTACCTGTGGGTAGGGGGTGGTCGGCCAAGCAAAGAAGAAAAGAAAGAAAGAAAAGGAAAGAAAAGAAAGAAAGAAAAGAAAGGAAAGAAAAAGGAAAGAAAAGAAAAGGAAGAAAAAGAAGAAAAAGGAAAGGAAAAAACCGTCATGCGCAAGGGGAGGTTGCGTAGACGTCTACACAAGCGTGGATCTGCCCCGATCCCTTGATTCGACAGAAAAGAAATGAAACCGGGTCGCCATCGATTTAATGTGCAAGATTCAAATAAATTCAAAAAAGATTGGGCCATAACTACTCCGCCAGAAAAGAAAAATAAATAAAGGTTTATTCTCCTCATCAATGAAGGAATAAATCTTGGGTAGTTATGGGAGAGATATTAAAGGGATTCAAATAAATCTTCCCATATCTCTCCCATCCCCCTTTACCTATAAATAGAGGGGGAGGGGGAAGGCTCAAGAAGTCAGATGGCAAGAAGCGAAGAAGCTCTGCAAAGAAGGAGACGCACCCTTCATCGACCCAAGGTTTCACGAGGCTCGGGCAAGACTATCCCTTTGGGACCGGCTTAGTCCATCGAAAGTTCTCATCAATGTGAAGACCCTTGCACAAGAAGATCATCCCTCCGACTCCGTGCACAAAGAAGAAAGCTCGGAGAAGAAGAACCCTTCGACTCCGAAAACGCCAGAAGCAAAGGCCGGAGAAGAAGATCGGAGCGGCATCACCCCGTCGTCTCCAACAATCCTTCAACTTCGAAGATGCCAAAAGCAAAGACCGGAGAAGAAGATCGAAGCGGCATCACCTCGTCATCTTCATCAAGCCCAAAAGCTCAGAGAAGAAGATTGAAGCGGCATCACGTCGACGCCTTCAATAAGCATCGCTCTGTTCACGAAGAAGAAAGCTTAGAGAAGGATATCCGAAGTGGCGCTACACCCGTCGTCTTCAACAAAGCCTTCAACTCCGATCAAACCCCAAAGCCCAGAGAAGAAGATTGAAGTGCATCACCTCATCGTATTCAATAAGCATCTGCTCTATTCACAAAGAAGAAAGCTTGGAGAAGGATATCCAAAGCGGCACTACACCCGTCATCTTCAACAAAGCCTTCAACTCCGATCAAGTCCAAAAGCCTAGAGAAGAAGCCGACGCCACAACCGTCGCTAGGTCAAAGACAAAGACAAAGGCGAGAAAGCTCTGCAAAGGAGGAGACGCGCCCTTCATCGACCCAAGGCATCACGAGGCTCGGGCAAGCCTATCCCTTCGGGATCGGCTTAGTCCATTGAAAGTCCTCATCAATATAAAGACCATTGCACAAGAAGATCAACCCTTTGACTCCGTGCATGAAGAAGAAAGCACGGAGAAGAAGAACCCTTCAACTCCGAAGACACCAGAAGCAAAGGCTGGAGAAGAAGATCAGATTGGTATCATCCCGTCGTCTCCAACAAGCCTTCGACTTCGATCAAGCCCAAATGCCCGGAGAAGAAAATAGGAGCGGTATCACCCCGTCGTCCCCAACAACCCTTCAACTCTGAAGATACCGGAAGCAAAAGCCGGAGAAGAAGATCAGAGTGGCATCACCCCGTCGTCTCCAACAACCCTTCAACTCCGAATACACCGGAAGCAAAGGCTGGAGAAGAAGATCAGAGCAATATCACCCCGTCATCTCCAACAACCCTTCAACTCTGAATGCACTAGAAGTAAAAGCTGGAGAAGAAGATCAGAACAACATCAATCCATCGTCTCCAACAAGCCTTCGACTCCGATTAAGCCCAAAAGCACAGAGAAGAAGATCGAAGCGGCATCATTCCGTCATCTTCAATAACGTTCACTCCATTCACGAAGAAGAAAGCTTGGAGAAGGACACCCGAAGTGCCGCTACACCCGGCGTCTTCAGAACAAAGTCTTCAACTCTGATCACGCTAAAGAAGCCAAGAGAAGAAGAGAAGTCAAGCCGACGCCACAACCATCGAGAAAGCCGAAAGAATAAAGAAGCCCTGAAGACGTAGCCATCGCCGTTCGAGAAGAAGGTTGAGTCAGCACCAAAGTAAAAGCCAACGCAAGAAGCCAAAGTAAAAGTACCAGTAAAGCCCGCGCCAAAGCAACACAAGTGCCAAATCCAAGCAACTATGCCGATCACGAGCAAAGCACCGCACGTTCTAGCCGATACAACGCGATGTCTGGAAGAACTAAAACATCGCAAGCCTCTACCCATCTATGTTCAAGCGCAAGCGCCAAAGCAAAGCAAAAGCTAGAGCCATACCAAAGCAAATCCAAAGCCAAAAGGCAAAGCTAAAGTCAACGCCAAAAGCACGATCGACACTGTGAACCAACGATCAAGGACGCCGAGGTCTAGCAAGGATCGAAGAAGACATGAATACCAAGAAACGAAGCCAAAAACCCTCTAGCCGAGAAAGCACGAAGCACGGAAGAAACAAAAGCAACGATAGATACTCCTTAGCCTCTCAAGAAACCCTCACCCTGTAAAGACCTCTGTCCTGAGCAACCCCTTCAGAGCTCTTTCTCGAACACCACGTGGAGACGCGAATCAAAGGGACCCTCCAAAGGATCTCTCCCACAATCTCCTGATCAAATCTTTGCCGCACCCGGCTCACCACCCCCGAGTCCCCAGGTACCGGTATCTGTAATCTCCGTGTGTTTGCAATAAAGACGACCCGTATCTTTTTCTATGCATACAATCGCCAAGTTGATATTCGAAGCCAGTTGCAATAAAGAAAGCACTGTGATACCACATCGCCTGTCAAAGACTCAAGCTCACCTCCTCAAAAGTGACGAACAAATTCTTCTGAATCGTTGAGGCATCAGATCCAATCAAACTCCAAAAATCATCAAAACTCCAATCAAGAAGATCTTCACTTCTAACCACATTGAAGTGAAGAAGGCAGGCAATAACTACGAACCAGTGACGACTCTACCTACCAGCAGTAAGTCCCTCAAAAGGTACTTTGCCTAGCACAAGATTACCCCCCTTACCCTAAAAAAAAAAGGAACTACGTGTGACTTGATCCCTCTTAGTAGGATACATAGGCAGCCCTATAGGTTCAATACAAACAAAAAAAAAAACAAAAAACAAACCACCATACCAGAAGGTGATCGAGCCCAGAAAAGACGCATAAGAAATTCGGCATGCATAGCCTAGAACACAAAGGAGGAAGAGCTACACGGCTAGTAGAGTGAGGTGAAGTCCCTTAGGCACTACAGTAGCTCATCTCTCGAGGCATCCATGTGCTGCAACTCCGAAGGGCGAGAAGCCACCAGCTCCCGGTGCTTCGTCAGCTTCTCCCGCTGCATTGCAAGCTCCGATACAGAAGTCTTCACATCGGGTTCACCACTCTCTCAAGAAAGGACTCCATCTTCTGAAGCGATGCATAAGTAATAAGTCGAAGTCCATGAGGCGCTAAAGCAGCTCACCTTCTATGGCCTACACGCGCTGTGATTCCGTGGGTTGAGAAGCCGTCAGTCGTCAGCTCTGCACGCTGCTTTGCAAGGTCCGCTCTAGAAGCCTTCTCGATCGCCCCACCAGCTTCTGACGTGTCGCCAACTCATTCTGCTACCTTGCAAGGTCGCTTTCATTCTCTCCAGATAGGACTCTAACTTCTGCAGTGATGCACGAGTGGCCTCCGCCTTCTTCCGCGCCCGAGCTGACTCAGCCGTAGCAAGTGAGCCTTGTCCCTCCAGTCAATGCTCCTCTTCTTCGGCCACAGCTAAAGCCGTAAGAGCGTCCTCCTCCAGCAAAGCCAGTAACGAGTAATAAACCTCGCTTCCTCTAAGAAGGTATGCGTCTGCTCCAAAAACAAGGAGTTGTCCTCCTTGAAACCCGCCAGGTATTTGAATTGGTGAGGTCTATAGCTCGTAAAAACCTATAGTTTAGCTATATATGGTTGATAGTATAGGATTGCATATTGGTACGTACCTTAGTACGTATTCTGATTACAGAACAGAGAGCCATGGCTACATGGTAATCCACTTGAGTGGGAGACTCAAGGGACTGGTCCCATGTAACCTAAATACGTTCGCAGCTCTGATTAGGGTTGGTCGCCATATCAGGATAAGTTATTGGGATAACAGAGCATGGGTCTCCACCACGGTCATTACCAGGCACAATGTTTGTGGCCGAACGGAACCAACATGGTGCACAGATCGATGAGCAGACATCGGTGCACTAAACCGTGTTTCTGTTTAGGGTAAAACGGTCCTAAACCCTGAGGAACCATGTCTGGTGGACTAACCAGTTGTGTGGTGCTTTGGCGCACCAATGTGTGAGGATCCGGATACAGTGATCCAAAACCACGGTGTATTGGGTTACCCGGCTGGCGTTGCATCAGCGTGTCACTCCTGCAGGTTATCCACACTCCTAACGGGAGGTGCGTTCCTTGGTCTGACCTACGTCGTATTAAACCCTGGCCAGGTGGTCATCAGTTGGACTGGTGACGGATCCGGTTGCTCGGAAGAGTAATCAGAGGTACGATGTATGTGGTCAACCTGGAAGGAACCGAGTCATATGAGCACTCGAGTCTGACGGTATTCTCCACCGCTCGAGTTGCATCATGGCACCAGATGGAGGGACATCGAGTTTACCATACTAAGCGGAGAGCAGGGGTATGAGGGAGAACATAATAAGTCTGGGGGAATTGGAGTGTAGCCTGCGTCGCACTCTGGGTGGCTACGCAGGTTAACTCAGACTCAGAGGATCGATGGTACACTCGGGTAGTGTGTCAATCGAGTCTAAGTTGGAAGTCATGAACCCTGGTCCCTGAAGGTTCCACCTTATCGACATTATGTACGGTTCTTATACCATCTCGTCGAAACACAAAACGTAGTTAGAGGAAGCGAGAAGTCCAAGCCTATGCTCCGTGAGTGCTTCGTACTAGTGCACGGTAGATGCGTAGCTACGTGTGTGCACTAAAGGGAAACCCTAGGTTAGTGCAGAGACGCATGTAGCAATTCCTTGTCATAAGTGGACTTTGCCACATGGGTACGATGCACCGGGATATGTTGCAAGTTGACTAGTTGAATTCACTAGGGGCACCCTACGAAAATCTCAGAGAATAGTGAAATCACTGGTGCACTTCACTTATGTGTGCCTTGCAAAGTCTCGTACACGAGGAACGGCCAACTAGTGACATAAGGGCGTTTTGGTCATACCATGCATCACTATGTACTAGGGGGGCCGGCCCTAAGTGTTGAAAGACTGGTCAAGGCCGGCCCTATTGGTTTCAGGAGGTTGTTTCCTCCGATGAAAGGGCCGGCCATGAGGCGCAGAAAACGGGCTGGTTCTGACCGTTTTCAAAAAACAAGGAAAAGATAGAGATAAAAGAAGAGATATATAGGGAGAGGTTTGAATCAGTCAATCCTATCTGCACTAGGCTTATCCATAAGCCTAGGGACGGCACTATATAAGGGATAGGGGAGAGGGGGGGCCGGCCAATGCATGATGCAAGCCCTAGGGCTGGCCATGCAAGCTCTGGGGAAACCCGAGCCGCCCCCTCTCCTCTCTTCGCATCTCCTCTCTCGTCTCTCTCTCCCTCGCTTGCGCCATTGGATGGCGACTCATCTTTCTTGCATGGTGTTTCATAGAAGGAGAAGGCTCGTTGGATGGAGACACTCAGAGATCCATCGACGAGGTGCCGTGCATCGTGTGAGATCAGGTGAACTAGAAGGCATCTCCCGCAACCTTTTGCTGTCCAGAATCTGCACAGAAAATCAGCATTGTTTCTATGATTTCGGGAGCTACAGAAGTCTAAACGAGGTGAAACTTATTGTAAAAGTTGCGTCTCGAAGTTAGCTACCTGCAGTCCAAATTTCAACCCAATCAGAGTTCGGAGTATAAAGTTATGGCCGTCGTACCGAAGCTATGTTGAGCAGATCCGAGCCCATCTCCATCGACAAAGAAGAAACTTATCGCGGTGAAAGAATTCGCATGCAAGTATGATCTCTAACATGTAGATCTAGCATAGATAGAACATGCATACATGCTATATTGTTCTTTCATGTTAGATCATCGTTAGGGGTTCGCGTAGTTGCCATGCTAGATTCATACACGCATATGTAGATCGTTTCGATGAAAATTTTTGATATGTAACGCACACCGCTCACGGTCTTCAGACCTTCTCTTTGCTTCCACTGCGGGCCTCTACCATGGATTTATTTCCAACACCAGGCTCATGCAAAAGCTCGGGCCATCCGAAGGACAGGAACCGCCACTGAAGTCAAAAGCAGTAACTCGAAGAAGGGTGTATGCATCAGCGACGACCACATCCTCCGCGACCTTCATGAAGCTAAAAAGATCATTGGAGCAGTCACCAAGGTCAAGATTGGCAAGCAGAAGACGACCAAAGCAGCCTGCTCTTTGTCGACTCTAGTGGCTTCGTCTTCCTCCTCACTAGACTCCAGATCGCCTATCTCTATATCCTATAAGCCGACATCACCATCGAAAAAGTTCTCTCCATAGGCTTTTAACAATCGTGGTCGTCCAGAGAAACTTCTAGCCCGCCTCGCTCAGCTTGCTCAGGTGCAACCTCGCTAGTCGCTCTGCTCCCGTGGTAGACCTCCTCAATGATCCAGTCGGTCTTCTGAAGAAGCTCTCGAAGGGGCGAGTCCTGCAAGGAAATGAAAAGTGCAAGTCAAATCCAGATGCAAGTTATGTCCAGAAGAGAAACGACCAAATCAAGTTCAAAAAAGAAAAACAAAGAGCCAAAATCGAGAGGAAAAGCTCGTTAAGGTCCAAAGAAAAAGTTGAGGTAAAAAAAAAGTCAAAGATGTTAAAAAAAAAATCGGTAAAGAGGCTATAGTCCCTAAAAAGAGACCACAACATTTAAAAAAAAAAAACCTGGAAGGAGGGCTACAGCCCCAAAAGGGGGCCGCAACCCCTTAACGCAAAAACAGGAACCACGAGAGGGGCCGTAGCAAAAGGCCACAGCCCCCCCCCCCTCCCTCTCCTTTTAAGACTCACAGCCCCCAAAGGGGCTACTACCTTCTGTCCGCTCGATCAAAACCCATTACCCCAAAGGGGGCTGGAGCACGGTTAATGTCACCCCGAGTCGGCCACCACAACCCGCGTCTGGCCTCGACTGCCGGACCTCTGGCCGGCCTCGTGCGCCCGTCTGAGCACACCCGACCGCCGCCTGTGCCGCTGTATACGCCCACGCCCGACCTCCGCCCTATGCCCCGCCAGCCTCCAGCGCAGCAGCAGCCACCCCGTGCATCCTACGGTGCCTCCCTCATGCCGTCTTGAGCCCACAACCGTGGCCGCTGTTGCTACTATCTTCGTTGCTCGGACCCCGCATCGACCCGACCCGGGGCCACCTTGACACATGCGCCTGTTGACCCAAGCGCCATCCTGCCCTCTCCATTCGCTCGGCCACCGCCTGCGCCGCTCCAGTCCGTAGCTGCCATCTGGCCTCCGTAGTCGCTAGCTCTGCAAGCCCTGACAGCATAGGGAGAGATAGAAGAAGAAAAAGAAAAGAAAAGAAAAGAAAGAAAGAAAAACAAAGAAGAAGAAAGAAAAAGCTGAAGAAAGAGCTTTGCCTTGCTCGACTCCGCCACTACCTCGCTCCTCTCTTTATGCCGTCTTCATCACCTTCAGCCATGAAGACCTGTCATCCACCAACACGCCCTCGCACCGAAGTAGAGACAACAATCCTCTGCCAAAGACACACAGTGGCCATCCTCGCGCCGCCTTCAGACTCCTCACGGCAGTAGTCTTCGATGCACGCGCCATCTTCAAGCAAGGAAGATCGCAATGAAGGAGGAAGCCCGTAACGAAGAAGAAGGATGAAACCCTAGGCGAGGGTCTCCACTCATGCCAGTCATACCGTCGTCACCACCCTCGGCTGCGAAGGCTTGCCTCCATCATCATGCTCTCACACCAAGGAGATGACAACCATTCACCGGGACGCACCGCCAACATCTTCGTGCTCATGTCACCTCCGTGCCGCCTCGGGACTCCGCCAAGACATGTTGTCATAATCTTCACACTCCCATCACCAGCTTTGAAGCAGAGGATGACCGCAACAAGGAGGATAATCAAAACCATAGCAAGGGTTTTCGTCTCCAAGCCACCAAAGAAGCCTTCGTCTCCGTGAGCCACCGGAAGCCTTCATCTTCAAAGCCCTTCATCTCCCGCACTAGCAATGATGAGGGGAACGAAAAGGACTGGGGGTCCTTATGAAGACCCCAATCCTATGCAAATACGTGATCAAGGCCAAGTGCTACGTATTTCCCGTGGGCGCACTCGACCTTGAGGGGGCATTTGTGGGCACTAAAATTAGCCCACGGATCGAACCCGACCCGCATGTGAAACTTGGCGCGCACACAACGGCCCACATGTGAAACTTGGCCTGCACACAATGGCCCTCATGCAAAACCCGGCTAACACACACCAGACCTGACTCAAGCAAACCCATGCAAGTTGTCCCACCGACCCACTCTCTTTGAAACTGTGCCCCTTCCTTATGGGGAGGTGTGACCGGCCATAGGAGGGAAAGGAAAAAATAAAATAAAAAAATCATAACTGCCTCGATGCGGGGGGAGGTGACATGGACGTCTACGCAACCGGAGATCCGTGACGATCCCTCGATCCGACAAACAAGATGACATCGTGTCACCATCAATTCAAAGGTACAAGTATATGGCAACTTATCATCAAAGATCAAGCCATAACAAGCCCATAACCATCCCCATGAAATAAGAAAAGGGATCAAATTTGTTTCCCGCAAAAGAGGAAACAATATTTTGATGGTTATGGGGGGAGATATTGGATTGACTCAAAAAATCGCAGTCATATCTCTCCCAACCTCCCCCCTCTGTCGATAAATAGAAGGGGTGGGGGAAGGCATCAAAGGTCGAAAGCTGAAGATAAGAAGGCTTTGCAAAGAAGGGGGCTTCAACGTTTGAAGACAGAAGGCTTCGCGAGGAACGAGAAGGCACATCCCCAACAAATCAAAGTCGCCTATCGAAGTCCTCATCAAAGCAAAGACCTTGCACTCGAAGATCCAACCTTCAACTCCTCGTACGAAGAAGAAAGTTTGGAGAAGAAGGCCCAGAGTCGTCATCATCCGATGTCTCCAACGACCTTCATCAACTCCGAAGACGCCACAAGTAAAAGCCGGAGAAGAAGATCAAAGCCGACAATACCCCGTCGTCTTCAACAAAAGCTTCAACTCCTCGCACGAAGAAGAAATCTTGGAAAAGAATGCCCAGAGTCGTTATCACTCCGATGTCTCCAACGATCTTCATTAACTCTGAAGATGCCACAAGCAAAGGCCGGAGAAAAAGATCAAAACCGACAACAACCCGTCATCTTCAACAAAGGCGTTGACTCCTCGCACGAAGAAGAAAGCTTGGAGAAGAAGGCCTGAAGCCAGTGCTACCCCTGCTGTCTTCATCAACAAAAGTTGACACCACAACTGTCGTACGGAAATCGGTGCTACACCCACCATTTTCAAAAGAAGTCTTCGACTCTGATCATGCCAAAGAAGCCCGGAGAAGAAGAGAAGCCCAAGCCGACGCTACAACCATTGCACGGAGATTGATGCTACATCCACCGTCTTCAAAAGAAGCATTCGACTTCGATCATGCCAAAGAAGCCCGGAGAAGAAGAGAAGCAAAACCGATGCCACAATCATCGCACGAAGATCAGTGCTACACCCACCGTCATCAAAAGAAGCCTTTGACTCTGATTATGCCAAAGAAGCCTAGAGAAGAAAAGAAGCAAAATAGGTGCCATAATCATTGCACGGAGATAGGTGCTACCCCCGCCGTCTTCAAAAGAAGCCTTCGACTCCGATCATGCCAAAAAAGCCCAAAGAATAAGAGAAGCAAAGCTGATACCATAACTGTTGCACAGAGATCGGTGTTATACCCGCTGTCTTCAAAAGAAACCTTCGACTCCGATCACGCCAAAGAAGCCTAGAGAAGAAGAAAAGCCAAAGCCGATGCCACAACCGTCGTTGTCGAAATCCATCCCCAAGAAGCCGAATGAATAAAGAAGCCTTGGAGACATAGTCATCACCGTTCAAGAAAAAGATCATGCCAATGCCAATGCCAAAGCAAAAGCTAATGCAAGAAGCCGAGGCAAAAGCACCGATAAAGCCCGCGCCAAAGCAACGCATGTGCCAAAATCAAGCAACTACGACGGTCACGAGCAAAGCACCGCACGTTCTAGCCGTTACAACGCGAAGTCTGAAAGAACTAAAGCATTGCAAGCCTCTACCCGTCTATATTCAAGCGCAAGCACCAAAGCAAAGCAAAAGCCTTAGCCATGCCAAAGCTGAAAGTCAAAGCCAAAGCCAAAGACGAAGCCAAAAGTACGATCAACATCGCGAACTAACGATCAAGGACGCCAAGATCTAGCAAGAGCCGAGGGAGATTTGAAGACCGAGGAGCGAATCCAAAAACCCCCTAGCCGAGAAAGCGTGAAGTACGGAATGGACAAAATCAGTGGCGAAGACTCCTAGCCTCTCAAGAAACCCTTACCCTATAAAGATCTCTGTCCTTGGCAACCCCTCCAGAGCTCTCGCACGAAGTAACGTGAAGATGCGGATCAAAGGGACCCTCCAAAGGATCTCTCCCATAATCTCCTGGTTAAAATCTTTGCCCCACCTGACTCATTACCCCCAAGTCCCCGGGTCTCGACCTTGTAATCTCCTTGTGCTCACAATAAAGACAACCCGAATCTTTTTTCTGCACATACAGCGAGATTTATCTTTCAATCTATTTTTACTGCAACTCCTTTGCACGAACATCCAGACCGTTGATCACCGTAGAGGTAGAATATGCCTTTTTCTGTTAGAAACTTGAGGAGTTGATGGTAAGAAGAGTAGACGACACTGATCTGGTGGAGGAAGGGTCGCCCAAGGATAATGTTGTAGGTGGAAGTTCCTTCTATGACCGTGAACCTCACAGAAACTTTGTGTCCTTGCTGAGATCGAGTGTGAATCTGGCCTCACCCATGGTCAGGCTTTGTTCACCATTGAAGCCAGTGATGACTCTGGGGACGACTTCGAGGCTTTCATACTTATGACTAAGACGCTTGAAGCAATCTGAGAACATAATATCAATCGAATTATCGGTGTCAATAAGTATTCGATTGACAATGCTCCCGTCGAGGTTGAGCCGTAGGACTAAGGGGTCTCGGTGCGGGGTGTGCACTCTTTGAAGATCTTGATCATTGAAGATGATGGAGGGCCACACCAGGCCTTTGATCTACTTCTCTACCCAATTGTCCTCTTTGTTCGCTAAAGATCGAACATTAAAGATGTGCCGAACTTGTCGATCAACTTCTTTCCCTGTTAAGGCTTGATGATGCATAGTCCCATGGATGCCGAAGATGTTGGCTCGTATGATGATTGGAGGCGAGCGCCGAGCAGAGATAGTTCGGACCCAACACGTCTCTTTTCCTTTTGCCGAAGGGGGCTGACGTTGATCGGGTCTGCATGCAAACTCCTGGAAATAGCCTTCGTGCAAGAGGTCCTCCAGATGGTACTTCAGTCGAAAGCAGTGAGAAGTTGGATGACCATGGCTGCGATGGAAGTTGCAATATACGAATTTGTTGGTAGTAAGTTTGGTGGATAGTTATAGAGGATTCTGTTGCCAAAGGAACTCCTTATGTTGGATCTGATCTAGGATTTGTTCAATCGGCAAATTTCATTCAGTGAACTTCACCCTCTATGTGGGTGGAGATTTACGGCCGTCGTCTCTTGGTCGCTTTGCTGGTGCTGGTTCTGGCGCATTGACATTATGAGCTTTGGTAATTGGCCTGGGTCGCTCTTTCTCCATTGGTCGTCGTTTGGCTTCACATCCCTTCCAAGCCATTTGGTCATCCTCGACTTCTATTTCCGTTGTATGTGATCAAACATTGTTTTAAGGGAGGACGGCGGGTTGCGAATGAAGTTGTTGTAGATGTACAAGTCATAGCGCAGATCATTTTGAAATGCTAACATGTTCTCCTCGTCATCGAGATGTCTCCCAGAGAGAGCGACGTGCTCATTGCGGAACCTTTGCATAAAGTTGCGAAGGGTCTCATATGCCTCCATCCTTAGGCGATATAAAGAGTCGAACTTCTTCTCCGACTTCAGGTTCAGTCGATAGTGTTGGATGAAGAGATTTGCAAGGGCTCCAAATTGAGTTATGGATCCTGAACGAATGTTATGATTCCAGTCAAGAGATGGCTCGTCAAGGCTGTCGGCGAAGGTTTGACATAGTATGTTCTCCTCCTCCTCATGCGGTGTCAAGGATTGTTTGAATTCGAGGATGTTGAGAGTTGGATCACCTTTCAGATAATTGAACTTTGACAAAGTTGGGGTTCTCCAATTTTTTGGGAAAGGAACTTGAAGGAGGCTTTGGTGAAGAGGTCCGGCTGAAGAGTATCCCCCTTTATGGCCAAGTCCCTAACAGTGTGGTTGGTCCAAGAGCAAGGCTTAAGGATCTTCACTTTGGATTACTGTCGAGTAGTATAATCGTTGAGGGAGACTGGTTTGTGAGTCTTGACGAGGAGGTGGGGATGGAAAGATCAGGTTTCTCTATGCTGACTCCCTCATCCGATGCCAAACTCGAAGATTAGGTACCACATGTGTCTACCTTATACAGTTGTGGCCAGAAGATGATTGGTCCTTAATGAATTCCCAGACGCTCTGCCTTCGAGGACCTTCTGAGGGGGTTGGCTTTCGACGGCTTCTTTGCTGAATCCCATGGTCAAGGGATGACCTTCGGAGTTCATAGTTGATAGGCTGTTGTGGCGGATCAACTTCATCGTTATTGAGATCCGAAGGAAGGGAAAGAACGACCCCCGCATCAGAGGTGGCCTTCTTGATAGTGTCTCTCTCAGCTGTTAGAGCGATATTCTGCTTCGCAAGGTGCAACAGTTGAAAATCGAGTACCGAGACTTGATACGTTGCCGGTGGTTTTTCCATCGGAGCGGGCATGGTCTGTCCGACCGACTACTGAGGTGGTGGAGGGATTGGTCAATCGACTGATCTCCCATTACCAGAGTGAGCTGCAATCTTTGGCCGAGTAGGAGGTGGTCCGAAGTTAAGCCGCTAACTCATTGATCGAGTCTCAGGTTGAGGCTGATTGCGTTGAGTGTTACTTCCCTCTAGGTGATACTGATGTCTCATCTTCGCCATTTAGTAGTGACGATGGAAACAACCAGAATGCTTGTCTTTGATTGGTTGTCTGCTCAATCGAGAGAGCTGAGAAGTATGGCTTTTCGGATCGATTATCTGCTTAACCGATCGGATTTCGTTGACCGAGCGAACTAGCCTTTTAGTCAGGATCCCACAGACGATGCCAAACTATAGGGGATGATTCTCATGCCGACCCGAGGACTCCACCCAATAGTCAATCGATTCAATGTTGGTCGACGATGGTTCGAGCGTTGAATTCTATAGCTTGAGCTAGGAAGTAGTTGAGGGTTTGTGGACTTCGCTTTAGAAGTAGAGAGAGTTAACACGAGATGTGATCTCGGAGTTTAGCCAAAGCCTACGTCTCCGTGCTATAAGGTGCAACCTGAATTCACTAACACTTAAAATACAGTGATCTCGACAGACCGAGTATCATTTATCTCACAAGGGGCAGATGGATGTCTGAGCTTTGGTTTTTCTAAAGTCTGATTCGGAAATCAAATGATCGATTTGGAATACACATCTGGTCTGCTATTTATAGAGGTTTTGAAAAAATCTGGGATCCGGGGCAGTTTCTACAGTCACTTCGACAGGCTCTAAGCAAAGCTGGTGGACCCTGTCGTCGTCTCTGTGGACCCCCAAGCAGGGCTGGTGGGTCTCTTTGTCATCTTTGTGGACCCCCAAGGTAGGGCTGATGGGCCCCATCGTGTTTGTGGACCCCAGGCAGGGCTAGTGGGTTTCGTCTTCGAGCATTGGTCAAATTTTGCACCCACAGGATGTGCTTGCCTGTGCCTCGTGAAGCATTTGGTCATCGAGCACGAGCCTCCTTCTTTGCAAAGCCTTTACGTCTCTAATTTTTGACATTTAGAGCCATCCCATTGCCCCTCTATTAATAGGCGAAGGGGAGGGGACGAGAGAGATATGACTGTGATTTTTGAATTCCTTGAATATCTCTCCCCATAATTGTTAGAGATCTATCTTTTTTTTGGAGGAGAAAATAACATTTATCCTTTTTATTTTTTATAACGAATGGTTATGAGCTAGATTGTGCTTTATCTTTTAAGATATGAGTCATTTTTGCATATTAATTAATGGCGACACGACTTTCCATCTTGTTCGTCGGATTGAGGGATCGACGTAGATCCACGTTTATTTAGACGTCTGAGTTGCGTCCCCATCCGACAAGTGATTATTCTTTCCTTTTCTATCTTTTCTTTTCTTTTTCTTTTTTCTTTTTTCGTCGGCCGCACCTCCCCACGGGGAGGGAGTCGCTGTTTGCAAGAGAGGATCAGTGGACCCACTTATGGGTGGACCCACTCGGCCCCTTTTGTCTTTGGGTTGTGGGTCCCACTTGGGTCCATCCGAGTCGGGTTTGGTACTTTTCTTTTGCGAACTGTTGTGCATGGGCCGGATTTTATTTACGGGCCGATTTCGATACCCACAATTGAATTATACTCAAAATGATACTCGTGCTACAGTGATGTCACTATAACAGCCACACCAAAATCTCTGTAGCAATCACGGTGAAATCAGTATATATAGCTGCTATAGTGAAATCATTGTAGCAATCCCGTGTAACTATAATATCTACTATGAATTAATTAATATCGGCAGCACTATAGCATCTGCTGAGAATTTGCGTAAATGGATCCTATAGGTGTTTTTGGTATTTAAAACAAGCACGTAATTGAAACGGTCATAAAAGATTGCAAGCAAAGAAACGTGTGAGAGGCTCATGTGTAGACGTAGCTTTAGCCCGTGGACTTATTATGAACAGACAAATGAAACCGTCCTTTTAATTAAATGAAAATATCATCGTGGACGTAGACCTACACCTAATCTTTTTTTAATAAAAAGTACTAAGTATGTACAGATAGATAATGTGTGTGAGTAGTCAAATCCTTCTTTAATGACCGCGGCTGTGACAGAAGCCATACATGTCTATCGGTCACCAACCACTAGGGGTGGCAATGGGTCGGGTCGGGTCCTAACCCCTAGACCTGGACCCGATCCGTTTAACTAATCGTGTCTAGATCCTAAACCTGTACCCGACCCGCTAATAAACAGGTAGACTCGATAAGACCCAATAAGACCCGTTTACCACCCAGGTCTATTCAATTGACCCGATCCGACCCAATCCGACTCGACCCGACCTGACCCGAAAGACCCGCTGGTATTATATATTATAGTATCGGATTGCGGGTAGACCCGACCTGACCCGACCCGACACGACCCGTTGAATACTAAACGGGTCTTCCCGGGTTTACCGTGTCCAGACCCTAAACCCGGACCCGACCCGTTTATTAAACGGGTCTATCGATCGTGTCGACCTGTTTACGATCCGAACCCATTTAGCCCTGACCCAGACCCGCTAACTTCGTGCCGGGTCGTGTCGTGTCGGGTCCGAAATTGCCAGCCCTACCAACCACGGCAAAGCCATGGTGCATGGTGCGGTGGACCAGGTGGTAGGTGCTCTCCAGATCTCGGCGGGGTTTCCAGTCCATTAAAGTGTCTGGTCATCGATGGACGGTTGTAAGCGCCTAGCTGCTCAAGTCCATGGGGGGGGGGGGACCCAACGTGACTATCCAAAAAACTGACCAACCACCCAGAAATGAGCACGATGGTCAGCCCCGACATTG
Source organism: Chamaelirium japonicum (assembly GCA_947650365.1). Lineage (NCBI taxonomy): Eukaryota > Viridiplantae > Streptophyta > Magnoliopsida > Liliales > Melanthiaceae > Chamaelirium > Chamaelirium japonicum. The sequence goes on along the minus strand of OX393558.1, from coordinate 29,116,278 downwards.
AAGTTCATGGCCCCCAATATGGGAGTCGTCGATGTAGGTAGCCGCCGGAGTTTGGGAGGGTGGTCAAGGGTTGGAGAAGATGCCGGATTCCGGAATGAGACAGAGTCGGATGTTTTTGTGCTCTGTCCCCGCTACAAATCAGAAAAAGGAAAGGGGAGTCTTATTCGGCGCGTTTGACATTGGTTTTGAAATTTTATGTTTTGGTCTTAGATATCGAGAACTAGTTTTGTGTAAATCCAGTTTTAACTTACCTAGAATCGGTTCTAGAACTAACCTCCCCCTGCTATACTTGTAGGGTCTCCCTCCTAGGAGTAGGAACACTCCAACGGACCTCTCATGCTTGCCATTGCGCCTGTCGACTGACGGCCGTCAAGCGATTGATACTCTCGTTGCACACCGTGTCCCACCAGCCCTCTACAATAATATTTTCACCCTCTACAATACTTTCTCTTTCTATAATATTTTCTCTATAATATTTTTTCTCTCAATATTTACTTTACAGTATTTTCTCTTTCTATAATATTTTATTTCTACAATATTTTTCCCCCTAATCTATTTCCTCTACTTTGTCAACAATATTTTGTCAACATATATTCATCTCTTTTGTATTTTATCTCTATAATATTTTTGTATCTACAATATTTTTTTCCTAGAATATTATTTCTAATAATTTTTTCTTTATAATATGTTCTCTACATAATATTCTTTCGTTCTATAATTTTTTTATCTATTTACAATAGTTTTTCTCTACAACATATATGCTATTCATAAGAGTATTTATTAATTATCGTTTTGCCTCTTTGCCTCAAGAACCAAAAAGCAGAAAAAACAACTTTCTAATTAGATCCCAAACGCACTCAATGTCTTATACCAAAACTAGTTTGGCAAACGAAACTGGTTTTGACCCAAAACCAGACGTCCAAAAACAATGCCAAACGCACCCTTAATGTTAGGTTCATGCCAAGAGATCTGTTTTGGTGAAAATGAGAGACAACAAGATGGTTTTGTTTCAGGTCCATCCTGAAAAGATGCATTTTACAGCAAGTCCTTTGTTGACGTTTTCTCCCCTTTAAATGACAACTATAAAAATCCAAAAATCACTTAAAAGAGTATCAATATGTATATGTTACTCTTTAACTACAATACTTTGTACAATGTTATTATTTGCTATAGAGCTTTCATTGTAGCAGATACAGTGATTGCTACAATGATTTCACTGTAGCAAAGAGTAATAATATGCAAAATAATATAGCAAAGAGTACTGACGGTGCCAAAAAATTTAGCACCAGCCTGCCATCCTAACACACGATGCCACCTTCGAAGTGATGAGGACATCCCGCTAATTGCAATGCTAGCTCGCCCATGAAATATCGCCTCTTAGAGAAAATGAAAATTTTTAGTAAGATATCACCCGCAGCTCGCTCAAGAGCTCGCTTTATCAACACACGATCAGCTCACCCGCAGTCAATTCACACACGATCAGATCGTCGTGACCAGCTCGCCCACGAGAGATCACCTTTCACCCGAAGGTTAAAGAAGAGCCTAATATAAGGTCGTCGGCAAAGAGCTCGCCCATGACCACACGCGAAAAGTTAATCTCTCTCGCATACCCATGCTCTCTGCTTAGTATTCGTAATTCGATGTCCCTCGATCCACTCGGTGCCATGTGTCAACTTAAGCGGTGGAGAGCATCGTCAGACTCGAGTAACCATATGACTAGGTTTCTTCCGGAATAATTATCACATCGCACCATCGGTCGCTTTGGCCAAGCAACCAGATCGGTCAACTGCTTAATTGTTTGGGATTACTAGAGTGCAGCCCGCGGGACATTCTAGGTTAAGTCGCAGGTTAATCGGATTTGAACTGATTGATAGAACTCTCAGTGTGTCACCGGGATAGTTATTCAGGGATCCAGTTGGAGTTAGAAGTCCTGAGCCCTAAATGTTCCACCTTGTCGTCGCATATAGGAATTGTATACCCTATCCAGTTAGGTTTGCTAGATACGAAGTAGCGCAATAGAGCGCATACCTAAACGCCATAAATCTATTCGTATGTGTGTATAGGCTGTAGGGGTCTTTTGGTCAATACCTATTTATGGTCATACACATATGGAATATGGTACTCATATGGACGGGAATAATTCCAGGAGTCCATAGGCAAAATTGGTTCGCGATTTCACCGAGTAAATCTCTCTCTCTCTCTCTCTCTCTCTCTCTCTCTCTCTCTCTCTCTCTCTCTCTCTCTCTCTCAGCTAAACAATGGCCTCCTCTATAAAGGCAATTGTGTCCTAGATTATAGGAGTGGGAAAGACCACATGTAATGAAGATAGGGCATGGGAATTTTGTGCTCTCCTTTCTCCCTTGGATTTGTATGGTTGGCCACAACTCATAGAGGTTTTGACTTGGTCAAATCCTTAAGGGGGCCGACCCTATATAAGGAAGAAAATAAAGGGGGCAAACCCTAGTAAGCTCTCATCCAAAACCCTAGCCGCCCTTCTCATCCTCTCCCTCTCTCTTGTGGTTTCAGCCATGGAAGAAAAGAAAGAAGAAGGAGAAAGAAAGAGAAGGAAGGAAAGGTAAGAAGAAGAGAAGAGAGAAGAGAGAAGAAAGGATTCTCCGACATAGGGTTACTCCATCATTTTCATTGCAAGCCGACCGGTGGTGGGCTCGTTAGCTTTGCACCTAGTAGTGAGCCATCGAGGGTTCCTCCCTTCGTGAAAAACTCAGTACTATCCGACAGTTTCTCTCAACCCTCGACATGGATGTTGTCATCTCTGATGATACAACAAGAGGCGACATCGATAATTTCTGCTACCCAGATTTTGGCAGACATGCAGTAAGTCCAGACATTATTTCCAGAGATATAGAACTCTGATCGAGGTGATTCCACTTCTAGGAGTTCCATAACGATAATGCCGACATCCAGTAAAAATTTCAAGTCAATCAGAGATCGGGAAAAAAAAACTGACGATGTTTTTACTAGATGATTCTCTGCAAGTCGTCATCAGAATTTGTTCTCCTTGGGTAAAAGACCCGGTCAAGATATGATGATTCTAAACACCTAACTAGATACATGCATATCTTTTCATAGATAATAGTATGCCTCTAGAGTATCCGCACATATGCTAGGATCATAGATTCATATGTAGATTGTTTTATGGAATTAGTCATGATGAAACATACACCACGAGATCACCGGATCTATCTTTTGCTTCTGCTGCAACTCTGATACAAAGATTTAATTCCAACATGGTCGCCACTGCCCTCACGGTCGTGGTCGTCCGACCCCTCGCCATTGGACTCCGTCTCCTCACCAGACGAGCCCTCGGAGCTGGAGCTCGACGAATCAGATCCAATGGGCTCCAAGGTGGGAGACTTGTAGACCAAGTCCTGTAGGTCCCTAAAGGGTCAGCACTCTCCAGGGTGGACTTGCGGGGCGGGCTCTGTGGTTTCGGCTCGGTCGGCATAAGTGCCTAGGTAACGTCAGAAGTAGTAGAGGCAGCTCGCTCGTCGACATCCATGATGCCCGCGTTTGGAGAGGGAAGTGGCGCTTCGAGCTGTGTAGCCTCGACCCCTGAGAGAGAAGGCTCTTGAGGCGGTGCCAGGGACTGGTCGATCGAAACGGGCGCAGCTATGGAGGCTGGATGAGGTGGCTCCGGTGGGTTTAGCTCTTCCTCGTCCGAGCTTGAGCCGGCCTTGGATCCCGGCCCCGCCTCTCGGAGGGCGTTCCGCTTCCTTTCTTCGAGCACCCTCGCAAATTCTTATTGGGCGAGACGAACTGAGTTGTCGCATCCCCCCATAGCACGAGGGCTTGACCTGGCGACCTGCCTCCTCTTCTTGCTGGCCTCCATCTCGGGGTCATCACTGCAACCCGGAGGGGCACTAAAGGATCGCCAATAAAATCGTGCATCAGAGTCTGTGCCATCCCGGACTCAACCTCTGTGATGGAAAGCAGGAGTTCGACTTGGGGGTTGTCAAGCTCGACAAGAATGAGTTTTTTGTCTGGTTGCGAGCACCTCCTAAGCAGGGCCCGTAGTAGAGACGATGGTCGAGATACCAGAAGAAAGAATGAGAGGATCTTGTAGCTGACCTGGGGTAGAGCCGCTGCGAGGAGGTGGTGGCGGAACGGTATCAGGTTCATTGATCATCCGTAGGGTGTCGGTGTCGGCAATGTTGATTGGAGGAGCCCGCTTCCTGCCCGCTTTCTTCCACGGGTTGTCACTAGAAGCTCCGATGCTTTTTGCTCCCTTGCTCATACCGGGCTTGGGGGGAACGACGAACTGCTTCTTCCGAGCAACCTTCTTCTTTAGGGAGATCGCCCCGACCTTGCGTCCCTCGGCTGGAATGCGAATTCCGGTGTAATGATCTTCTCAGGAGTCCGGCCTCTCAAGAAGTCTAAAATCGCGGCGTCGAGTGATTATTCCCACATAGGAGTGATCCACTTTCTCCCACCGACCTGGTAGAGGGCTATCTCCTTGAAGACGGACTTCGGTGGCCTGCCCGAATGAGAAAGGATGCCCTGGATGCCCTCCAGTCACCCTCGCCACCCCTCGACGACCACGAAGGGGAATTCCTTCCAATACCTATCCTTGTTCTCAATAGACGAGAAATGAATCACTTCGCCGGTCACCCAGAAGATAGTAGACGCTATAGCCAACATCGTTGTAAGTGGAGCCTGCCTTCAAGAACCACTTCTTTAGCTAGTAGGAGAGAGGGATCTTCACATTGAGGGCATCTTTGAGCTGAAAGAGTCTATAGAAAATCATCCAGGAGTTGCCTGTGAGTTGTGCAGGGCACAACCCCCCTAGCTCCAGGAGCTCGTCGGCCAGGTAGCTCAAGGGGAGCTGTGCCCGGACCACAATAGCCCCACGTAGACTATGGTCCCAATGGACAGCCTTCTAAAGAGCGGCATAGGAGCGAAAAGGAGATGGGAACGAATTTTGAGGACTTCGCGCAGGATCTCGTAAACGGGCTCACTGCCAATGTCTTTGTACCAGAACATGGTCGGCTCGTCTGCGGTGTGGATGCTTCGCCTTCCAGAGAGAGGTCAGCATTGCCCATGTGTTCGTCGAGACGGGGAGCCGTCAATATGGGAATGGCCGCAATAGGCTTGGCCATGCACATTGTAATGACCAATATTCCAGGGTGTTTCCGCCCAGAGTCACCTAGTTATTATATAATATTATTTTAATATCATTAATGTGATGCTATTGGTTGTGCTTGGACGGGACCATGCAGTGGGTCTCGGGTATGAGTCGTGGGGCTGCAACTGAGGTGTGGTTACACGAGCGCGTGAGCACGTGTATCGAGGCAAGGCACGAGCAATATTTTTATTATTATTATTTATTTTATTATATAATATGTGATGAGTCTATCGAACCCGGCGAGGTTCGCGTGCCGGCGCGCCTCGGTGCGACTCGAGTCGAATGCGAGTCGGCTCGACAAAAAAAAAAACTAACTAAAAACCTAAAAACCCAACCCACTACCCAACCCACTACCCGACCCAACCCTTCCCCTTCTCTCTCTCCCTCTCCCTCTCATCTCAGCTCAAACCCGACCCAACCCTTCCCTTCTCTCTCTCCCTCTCCCTCTCATCTCAGGTCAAACCCGACCCACTACCTGACTACCCTACCCAACCCACTACCCGGCCCAGCCCAAACCCAAAACCCGACCCCGAACCCCCCAAACCCACCCAGCCTCTCTCTCTCTCTCTCTCTCTCTCTCTCTCTCTCTCTCTCTCTCTCTCTCTCTCTCTGTGTGTGTGTGTGTGTGTGTGTGTGTGTGTGTGTGTTCATCCCTCTCTCGGATCTCTCTCACCCTCTTACCCGAGCTCTCTCCTCTCTCTCGGATCCCCCCTCTCTCTCGGATCTCACCTCCCCCCTCTCACCCGACCCCCTCTCAAACCCGATCCGATCCGACCCGGCTCCCCAAAACAGTCGCCCGAGCCGACCCCCCTCTACTGTCACGCCCCGTGTGGTTCGGCCGGATTCCCGCAGAGCAGTCGGCCGCCGCCGCCCTGAATTCCCGCTGAGCAGTCGGCCGCCGCCTCTCCGAATCCCGCCGGCCGTTGCCCCCCTTCCCCCTTTTTAAAACCCGGACCCGACCCCCTTTAAAACCCCTGCCCCACTCCCCCTCTCCCCCTTCCTCAACCCGACCCCCTCACCCCCCTTCTCTAAACCCTCTCTTCCCCGTCCGATCTCTCTTTCTTCTCTCCCTCTTGTTGTGTGTGTGGCGTGCGGCAACCGAAGCGCTGTCGGCCGGAGGAGGAGCCGCCGCCGGAGCATACCCGGCGCCGGGGAGGAGGACGTGCCGGAGCAGGAAGGAGTCGCAGCTGATCGGAGCTGTCGAAGCCGACGACCCCGACACTAGGTCGGCCCTTCCACCCTTCTTTTTTCTTTTGTGTGTGTGTGTGTTGTGGGTTGACCGACCACAGCCACCCCCCGTTCGCCTCATGCCACGGCCATGGCCGCATGCCCAGTGGCCGGCGACTATGCAATCGTCGAGACCCCTCCCCCATGGTGATCTGCGCGACCATGGCCATCGGCCATATGGCCGGTGGCTGTGCAGCCAGCAAAGCCGACCCGGTGTCGGCGGTATTTTTTTGTGTGGACCCTATCGACCCCACCCCCCATGGCCTTTGCTGTGGTTGCAGCCATGGCTGCCGGCCCGGTGACCGGCAGTTGTGCAACTAAAGGCACCCGGCCAAGCCCGGCCAAACACCCGGTGGCAGCCGACCACCCTTGGGTCGTTATTGGGGCAGCCATTGCCGGTCGGCCAGGTGGCCGCCGGCTATGCAATCGACCTAGAGCCGATGTGGGGCAAACCTTGTCCCGGCGTAGCCTAGTGCACGCTACAGAGCCTTACTCGAGCCGGGCGGAAATCTGGGAATTGGATAGCCGGCAATGCCAAGTTGTGGCTTGGCACACCAACCCCGACCTCCCCACGATGTCGATCAAGCCCTTTGGGCCCACACTCGTGGTTAGCGGGCCCGATCTTATCGGGTCGCGCACGCCTCAGAATCGATAGTACCGATACAGTATCGACCGTCTTGGTAGAGTAGCCATGGGGTAACTTGTGTAGTCGTTGCGCACGAGATTGATTCCACAGTGGCAATGTGCTACTTAATGGCCTGGGCTGGCCACTAGTACAACTCCCGTGCAAACCCGCCTTTTCACAAATCAAACCCGACCGTGATCGGCTTTGCCGATTCCGTCATCGACCGACGCGGTTACGACCGTTTGGCCGGATTAGTGCTATTGGACCTTAGTGTGACTCTTGGCGTCGGCAACGCCGACTAACCAAGATGGTACCATTGGTGCATCGTTTTACGTGCCAATAGACCGGTGTCCGATGACACATGAATTCTCAGCTCGGTCAATCAGGGCCTAAGCCAGCGACATTGTAGTAACACATAATGACCATAGGCCGCTGGTATGTTTGGCAATTAGTGGGCACGTGGACTGAGTCGGAGGCGGAGCGGAAGCCGCCTAGCAGCATCAGCCGAGCACACTTTTCAGGTGACACTGCACGCTGTTAGATAATTAATTATGCTGTTATAGAAATTAAGGGTAGGTGTCCATAATGCTGCATGCGGATCCCGTCGGACATCATCGCATGTGGTAGAGTGGACCCCGCTTTGCATGCGGAGTCGCGAGTCCGATGACGCATGCTTAATAATATAATTTAATAATAAATTTTCTGATTACTTGGACACCGTAAGTAGGAATTCCCTTCATGTTAAAAATTAATAATTATCGGGCTTACTCTCCTGGATGGAGTGTGGAGACCCGAGCACACGGGAATACGGGCGAGAGTAAATTTTTTATAGTTATTATAATGCATGGGTTGTGAGCGCGGTGCGAATCCCAGGGTAAAACATCGAAATTACTTTATTATCATGATAGTGTGATATTCTATCATGTGGAAAGATTTGGACCCCGTGCGCGCAAGGGCCGTGAACCACCCTGCGCGCACAGCCAAAGATCAGTAGGCTAGGGGGTCACGGGCAGGGATTGCGGTAAAGCCAATAGGTGGTGCCCTCAAAGAGGGATTGGCCTAGCAATCCTGTCCCGGGGTAGTTGAAGCCCCCAAGGAAAGTAAGTTGGGCAGTAGAGCTCCACCGTGAAAGACGGAAAACCCCTTATGATCATATGGGTGACTTTGCGCATGGTGTTGGAGTATGCGCGGCGAGAGAGTTGGCCCTCTACATCGAAATAAAAGGCCCTATAGTAATGCCCGACCGGGGGCAGGATAAAAAAAATATCCAGGGTTCACATTGTGTGTGTTTAATTTTATTAATTGTAAAATGGTACTCTCGATAACCTAGTGACAGTAGGAATTGCATGCGAATGTAGACAAATGCATGGACACTTAGGGCGTGATTGAGAACTTAGTGGACAACTAGGCTAATCAGTAAACAGTGTATAAAATACGGGCGTCATTAATTACCTAGGCAGTTAGCTTGTCACTAGCCATTCATTTGGCTAATCTTCCAATTCATTTTGGGGGCTACTCATTCCCACGAGTAAACTATTCTGCAGGTTCGGAGACTCAGGGTAGCCACAGCACGAGACCAGCGTCGGAGTTAGGACAGTGGTGGAGTCTTAGATTACCGTATGTCATGTAGTTGTCATTTTTCTTCTGGCAGTGTAATCGTACTTTATTTGGCATAGTGTATACTATTAGTGGCAATGATATAGCTGTGTTCTCTTTAGATAGACCTCTCCTCAAGGCCCCAAGCCTAGAATAGCTCACCATAAAATATAAATCTAAAAGTGACCTAATTGACTAGCCCATTAGATACGATATGTGAATCAGTGCCCGAGTGCTAGAGAGCGGGCGAGGCTACTCGGCTCGCCGTCAGAGGCTTGAGCCTCGTGCTCCCTTAAGAGGGACTTCTGTCAGCATGTGGGGCACCAACAGACCGCACATACTGAGAGGATAACCCGGTTGAGGGTCGAGCGTGATCATCTCTCTATCGATAAAATTGTTGTTGGAAATAAATCCATGGTAGAGGCCCACAGCGGAAGCAAAGTGAAGGTCCGAGGACCGTAGGCGGTGTGCGTTACATATCAAAATTTTTATCGAAACGATCTACATATGCGTGTATGAAACTAGCATGGCAACTATGCGAACCCCTAACGACGATCTAACGCAAAAGAACAATCTAGCATGTATGCATGTTCTAATTATGTTAGATCTACTTGTTAGAGATCATACCTGCGTGCGGAATCTTTCACCGCGACAAATTTCTTCTTTGTCGATGGAGACGGGCTACGGATCTGCTCAACATAGCTTCGGTGCGATAGTCATAACTTTTTGCTCCGAACTTCGATTGGGCTGAAATTTGGACTGCAGGTAGCCAACTTCGAGACGCAACTTTTCCAACAAGTTTCACGTCGTTTGGACTTCTGTAGCTCCCGGAATCGCAGAAACAACGTTGATTTTCTATGCAGATTCTGGACAGCAAAAGGTTGCGGGAGACGCCTTCTAGTTCACCCGATCTCACATGATGCACGGCACCTCGTCGATGGATCTCTGAGTGCCTCCATACGACGAGCCTTCTCCTTCTACGAAACACCACGTGAGGAAGACGAGTCGCCATCCAATGGCGCAAGCGAGGGAGAGAGAGACGAGGGAGGAGATGCGAAGAAAGGAGAGGGGCTTCGGTTTCCCCATGGCTTGCATGGCCGGCCCTAGGGCTTGCCCATGCATCTAATTTCTTCCCCCCCTCTCTCCCTATGCCTTATATAGGGCCGGCCTATCCATATGGATAAGGACAGTATGGATAAGGATGATTGATTCAAGCCTTATCCCTATATATCTCTTCTTTATCTCTATCCTTTCCTTGTTTTCGAAAACGGTCAAAACCAGCCCGTTTTCTGCGCCTCATAACCGGCCCCTTCATCGGAGGCAACAACCTCCCGAAACTAATGGGGCCGGCCTTGACCAGTCTCTCAACACTTAGGGCCGGCCCCCTTAGTGCATAGTGGCGTATGGTATGACCAAAACGCCCTTATGCCACTAGTTGGCCGTTCCTCGTGTACGAGACTTTGCAAGGCACACATAAGTGAAGTGCACCAGTGATTTCACTATTCTCTGAGGTTCCCATAGGGTGCCCCTAGTGAAGTCAACTAGTCAACTCGCAACATGTCCCGGTGCATCGCACCCATGTGGCAAAGTCCACTTATGGCAAGGAATTGCTACATGCGTCTCTGCACTAACCTAGGGTTTCCCCTTAGTGCACACACGTAGCTACGCATCTACCGTGCACTAGTGCGAAGCACTCACGGAGCGTATGCTTGGACTTCTCGCTTCCTCTAACTACGTTCTGTGTTTCGATGAGATGGTATAAGAACCATACATAATGTCGATAAGGTGGAACCTTCAGGGACCAGGGTTCATGGCTTCCAACTCAGACTCGATCGACACACTACCCGAGTGTACCATCGATCCTCTGAGTCCGAGTTAACCTGCGTAGCCACCCAGAGTGCGACGCAGGCTGCACTCCAATTCCCCCGGACTTACTATGTTCTCCCTCATACCCCTGCTCTCCGCTTAGTATGGTAAACTCGCTGTCCCTCCACTGGTGCCATGACGCAACTCGAGCGGTGGAGAATACCGTCAGACTCGAGTGCTCATATGACTCGGTTCCTTCCAGGTTGACCACGTACATCGTACCTCCGATAACTCTGCCGAGTAACCGGATCCGTCACCAGTCGAACTGATGACCACCTGGCCAGGGTTTAATACGACGTAGGTCAGACCAAGGAACGCACCTCCCGTTAGGGGTGTGGATAGCCTGCAGGAGTGACATGCTGATGCAACGCCAGCCGGGTAATCCAGTACACCGTGGTTTTGGATCACTGCATCCGGATCCTCACACATTGGTGCGCCAAAGCACCACACAACTGGTTAGTCCACCAGACATGGCTCCTCAGGGTTTAGGACCGTTTTACCCTAAGCAGAAACACGGTTTAGTGCACCGGTGTCTGCTCACCGATCTGTGCACCGTGTTGGTTCCGTTCGGCCACAGACACTGTGCCTGGTAATGACCGTGGTGGAGACACCCACGCTCTGTCATCCCAACAGCTTAACCTGATAGGGCGACCAACCCTAATCAGAGCTGCGAACGTATTTAGGTTACATGGGACCAGTCCCTTGAGTCTCCCACTCAAGAGGATTACCATGTAGCCATGGCTCTATGTTCTGTAATCAGAACACGTACTAAGGTACGTACCTAGATGCAATCTTATACTATCAACCATACATAGCTAAACTATAGGTTTTTACGAGCTATAGACCTCACCAATTCTAACAATCTCCCACTAGGTCTAACGAGGAATAACGGTGTTGAGCTCTGTAGCTTCTACATGCTACCCAAAAGCCTTTGCAGGAATTCCCTAATGGAATTGGCAACATTGTCTGTAGATTCCACCTCGGTACCGCTACTTGTATTTTCTCCTATAACTGTCAGATCAAGTGAAGTTTATACTTGATGGGTTTCCCCTTACGGTGGTGCCTAGTCTCCTTGGACCTTGCTTACCGCTCTTCTGTTGCAACAACAGATAACTGAGCTTCTGGTACGCGTCCCAAGTTCTCTAAGAACTTCCTAAGCCTTACCACCTGATATATTACCTAGCACGCAACAACGTGCTAAGCCTCTGTGGTAGAGTCTGTGATTCACTCTTGCTTCACACTCTACCAACTACCGCTTCTAATCCCAAGATAAAAATAATCCCTGAAATCGATTCTCTGGAACACACATCTGACACTAAAGTTAGATCATGTGTGTCCAATCGATATCAGGACCTGTGAAGTACAAACTAACTCACAATCCTTACTTAACGAGGATTTCTGAGTATACCCTTCACATCGGTCCAAAGATCTGGACCCGGGTTCGACTGAAACCGACCCATCTTCCTGTTGCGCAATAGATATCTAGCCTCGTAAAACGAATATGGCTAGAATCTTATCTTCATGCGTAGCCTGTGACAGCAAGAGAATCTTGCTCTGGTTATCTAGAGTTACCTTGATTCCCAGAGCATAACTCGCCTCACTAGGGTCTTTCACATCGAATTGTGATGACTACAAACCTTTACCGTAAACAATATTCTTACGTCATTTTCAATCAGTAGAATATCGTTAACGTAAAGTACTACGTACACCCTTGTAGCTTTTTCACCTTTCTTGTACCCACTTGGTTTATCATCATTCTGATCAAATCCGTATGAGCGGATTTCCTTGATCAAAATATATATTCCAACTTGGATGCTTGCATCAGTCCATAAATGGACCTTTGCAACTTACATCATATATGTTCCTGACCTACTGACACAAAGCCTGGGGCGATATCATCCATATGTCCTTTCCAAATTCCCGTTAGGGAATAACTGTCTTGACATCCATCAACCAGATCTCCCAACTATAATGGGCTGCGATGGATTAAGAGAATCCGAAATAGACTTAGGCTTAGCTACCAGTGAGATGGTTTTGACATAGTCAATCCCTTCTCCTTTGGCAACTAATCTAGCTACTTAAGTCTTAATCGGGTGCTCTTCTTATACACCTTCTACACCATGAAGGGTGATAGTGCTATAAGTGTCAAGACTGTTCCAAGGGACATTGATGTAAATTTGCCTCCATGGTCTTTTGTCAGTCAGAGCTGTCGGAAGCTCCCACTACTTCTTCATAGCTCTAGGGATCATCCTCCTGAAACTCTGGATTAACTATCAAAGTTTCTCCATAGTATCTTTCAGGAGCTCTGATGGTCCCACAACGACGAGGTGGTGGTGGTACAAAGGAAGCTCCCACTACTTCTTCGTAGCTCTAGGGATCATCCTCCTGAAACTCTGGATTAACTATCGAAGTTTCTCCATAGTATCTTTCAGGAGCTCTGATGGTCCCACAACGACGAGGTGGTGGTGGTACAAAGTGAATCGTTTCTACAGTACCTGGTATACTAGTTTCTTGTATCATCTACTCCCACTACGTTTTCAGATGCGCACTCTCTACCAGTACCCAGTAGTTCACCCAGAACTACCTTACCGGTAAACTTATGGTCTATAATATAATCCTGGTCTAGGTAGATGGTATTCGTAGAAACGATTACCTTCCAAACCTCAAGATCATAGAACAGTCCACCTTATGCCTCCTAAGGGTAACCTACAAACAGATATACCTGGAACTACATCTCCATCTCATCCCTCTTGTCCTTTTGCACAAGTGCAGGACAACCCTATATCTCGAGACTCTATAGTGTCAGCTTTCGCTTAGACCATAGCTCTCTATAGGTCTGGGGCACTGATCTAGATGAGAGAGAGTTTCAGATATAAGCTACTGTTTTAAGGTACAACCCCACCAAAGGGTGGGTAGTACATTTGGCAATATTCATCATACTACGGACCATGTCAAACAGGGTCTGATTCCTTCTCTCGGAGACTTCATTCTGACGTTTCATCCTAGGAGCATTTAACTGGGAGATAATCTCATGCTCCTTCAGGATCCTATGGAACCCATCCGATAGGTTCTCATTCCCTCGATTAAATCGAAGAGACTTCTATCATCTGGACGCTCTTGGAACCATAGACGTCAAAATTAACTAACTCCCATACCTTCATGGTCCTTTTAGTTATTCTGCCTTCCAGATTACACTCATAGGTTAGAAGGATCTCCGATGATTCTGTGAACAGAAACTCGGCCTTCTGTTACCTTTGAATTTATCTGAGGCAAAATATCTAAATCAGAGGGATCACAAATAGGATAGCTTCTCCGAAGGATTTAGATGAATTTCAATTAGACGCTACAGCTGTCATGAAATCTATTTCCGAATTAGGATTAAATACAAAGAGATTATTCTGATCTATTCCTCTAGTAATGAAGCTATCTATTCAGTTTAAGATACACACCAACGGTGCTGTCTAACACTAAAAACTTCATTTACCAAAGAGGAAACAAAACTACATCTCTAAAGATCAAAATCCGAGTTTCGGAAAAACTAAGACAATCATATCTAACAGCTTCCGCAGCGGCTTATGGCATCAGTACCTATGTTAGGATTCCTTCACTATAAAGTAGCCTTCTGCTTTCCTTGAAACTCTGTAGACCCGAAGTCTACATTCCAAGAAGCATAAGAACTGCTACTAGATAGCGACTCAACTCCTAACATCCTGAGGCCATACTCAATCTTCAAATACCCCCTATGCTCGCCACAGCGGAAATACTTCCGTCCTTGGCGTTACCATACTTAGGAGTCCACACCAGTTTCTGCACTAGAATAGTTTTCGATCTCTTATAAGTTACTCCCTTAGGTTCTTCTAAAGAAGACATAGGTTAAGCACTAAAGGCTTTGCCTTTAATCTTGATCCCATCCTTTGTCTCTTGGAAATCTCCTCAGAAGTTCTGCGTTTATCATCTCTAACTTGTTAAAGCTAAAGTCTCTGATAACGCCTTCGAAGGTTCCAGACAAGGATGCAAGACAGACGTCTTCCACCACCTCGTTATCCGGTACTATGTCTTTGGAATCTAGTTCGATCTGGAACTCAAAGATGTGTTCCCGAACAAGCATACCCTCAGACATCTCGGTACCGACAAGTATCTTAGTGGAAAAGCGATGAGTCGACTGACTTCGCCTTCCAGACATCTAATGCAAGTAAAACTTAATTAGAGAAGACCCGGCATATCTTTGACTCGCTTCTAAAGAGTTATCCGCAAGTCTGCTATAATCATAGCACTTGCACATCTCCTTAGACTCTTGCTAGTCGTCATATGCCCTAGTTAGTGCCCTAATGATATCTGAACCCGTTAGTCTAGTACAGGGATATTTAGATTGCATGCCAATATACGTTAACTACCCTATGCATAAGCTAAAGAAAGCGCTTCCGCTCTACGTAGTTAGAGACCCGATAACTGGTTCTCTTATGGGATAACGGATAGGGGAACTATATGGTTGAATGAAAATAAATGCAAAATAACTTATTTTATGGATTTTTAAAACAAGCTAATTATATCCAAATGTCAGCGCTACCCTCACAGCGAAGACACCTCTATGGATTAATTAACCATGTATGTAAGATCTCGGAATCGACTACACCTGCCCTAGGGGGCATCATGCAGCGTCAATCCGCTTACACGGGCCTTTCCTTGACCCTGTCCAAATCTGCCAACTAAGGGCTTTGATGGACCATGGTTGTCCTTTTGGCCAGTGCCACGTGATCCCCATTGTGCAAGCAACGGATGCCTCATGTCCACTTCAGATGCTTACCCACAAGCCTAAGCAATTACGGCACGGGAGTTCATGCGGCCCCCACTAGGGTGAGATAAAAAGCCCTTCTCTCCTGGCCCCGTAACTGTCATATCCTGAAGGAGACCGCTAAGTTATCTGGCATGGAAAAACATAACCCTCACCCTAGGGGGTGTCGAGCTACGCCCTTCCACCCAGACACAGAGCAGTTGGTTATGGAGGCCAGAGGATCTCGACGAGTCCTCTTACACATCCCTTATTATAGTTGAGGGTTATTTAATGCAAGTATGAGTGTACACTAAGGTCACGACAACCTATACACTAGACCCTGGTCATACCGTGCTCCCATTAGCGTTCAAGCCTTTCGTGAAGCATTAATCGATCTCGGAATATCATAGTCCCTGCCTCAAGTGAATTTCTCCACTCGAGGGTCACATTACATATTCCAAAAACATCGATGCTCCGCAAACTTGGCTATCACGCTAATGCCCTGGAGCCTAGCCTAAGGTCAGACTGACAGGAAAGGTCTTCCACTACCATGGCGCCTCGCTTATAAATTTGATGAATGATGTCATAGTAGAATTCCAACTCATTCTAGGTTTCGATGCTTGCCAAATAGGCACACCCGACTAATCGGGTGTTGACCTAATGGGGGCATAACCAAATGTGAGGAATTCATGCTATCATCAAGGGTCAATTAAATAATAGGCATCACTAGTGGAATCCCATCCTAATAAGGTCGCTAGGACCCGAGGGGAAAGGGCATCACTCTAACACAGATAATCAAATTATTGTATCGGGGTTCTCTACATAAATATAAAGAACTACTGAAAGAAACAAGCACATAACTGAATCAAGTTCAGGGTCCGACCCCTGAACCTGACTGGCACAGCGCAGGCTCTCTGTCTTCTTCGCAAGGTTCCTCGATCCGGTGCAAGCCTCTGTATACGATCTCCTAACGCTTTCTGCCCTTTGCCGTCATCGTATACGCTTCACCGGATCGCCATCGTCCTCCAAGGTTCCGCTCATCTTCCCGGTGGTGGATCTCCATGGCAAGTCCTCCTCTTCAATCTGTAATCGAAAAAGATCTAGTACGCTTCGAGCAAGTGCTCGCTCGTACACAATTTCCTAGAAAGAAAAGGAAAACAAACCTAGCAAAAGCCTGGGAATCAAGGGTGGTAAATCTTCACCTCTTGCCCCGACTATGGCTCTAAATCTATCCACACACAGAAGAAAAAATATCCAGACAAAATCGCTAACACGGGGTCCGACCCCCGGTAGCAAGCAATCACATATCCAGAATAATTTTAGAAGCGGCGCCCTGCAAGAACGATTCATAGAACACACAAAAAATACTATGCATGATCTACTCGTAGAACCCCGATGGCGGCACATACTATTCATGCGCGCACATGACGGTTTCATGAAAAAATATGAAACGCACACCACTAGCGGGCTCTGATACCAATTGTTGGAAATAAATCCATGGTAGAGGCCCACAGCGGAAGCAAAGTGAAGGTCCGAGGACCGTAGGCGGTGTGCGTTACATATCAAAATTTTCATCGAAACGATCTACATATGCGTGTATGAAACTAGCATGGCAACTATGCGAACCCCTAACAACGATCTAACGCAAAAGAACAATCTAGCATGTATGCATGTTCTAATTATGTTAGATCTACTTGTTAGAGATCATACCTGCGTGCGGAATCTTTCACCGCGACAAATTTCTTCTTTATCGATGGAGACGGGCTACGGATCTGCTCGACATAGCTTCGGTGCAATGGTTATAACTTTCTGCTCCGAACTCCGATTGGGCTGAAATTTGGACTGCAAGTAGCCAACTTCGAGACGCAACTTTTTCAACAAGTTTCACATCGTTTGGACTTCTGTAGATCCCGGAATCGCAGAAACAACATTGATTTTCTATGCAGATTCTGGACAGCAAAAGGTTGCGGGAGACGCCTTCTAGTTCACCCGATCTCACATGATGCACGGCACCTCGTCGATGGATCTCTGAGTGCCTCCATATGACGAGCCTTCTCCTTCTACGAAACACCACGTGAGGAAGACGAGTCGCCATCCAATGGCGCAAGCGAGGGAGAGAGAGACGAGGGAGGAGATGCGAAAAGAGGAGAGGGGCTTCGGTTTCCTCATGGCTTGCATGGCCGGCCCTAGGACTTGCCCATGCATCTAATTTCGTCCCCCCCTCTCTCCCTATGCCTTATATAGGGCCGGCCTATCCATATGGATAAGGACAGTATGGATAAGGATGATTGATTCAATCCTTATCCCTATATATCTCTTCTTTATCTCTATCATTTCCTGGTTTTCGAAAACGGTCAAAACCAGCCCGTTTTCTGTGCCTCATAACCGGCCCCTTCATCGGAGGCAACAACCTCCCGAAACTAATGGGGCCGGCCTTGACCAGTCTCTCAACACTTAGGGCCGGCCCCCTTAGTGCATAGTGGCGCATGGTATGACCAAAACGCCCTTATGCCACTAGTTGGCCGTTCCTCGTGTACGAGACTTTGCAAGGCACACATAAGTGAAGTGCACCAGTGATTTCACTATTCTCTGAGGTTCCCATAGGGTGCCCCCAGTGAAGTCAACTAGTCAACTCGTAACATGTCCCGGTGCATCGCACCCATGTGGCAAAGTCCACTTATGGCAAGGAATTGCTACATGCGTCTCTGCACTAACCTAGGGTTTCCCCTTAGTGCACATACGTAGCTACGCATCTACCGTGCACTAGTGCGAAGCACTCACGGAGCGTATGCTTAGACTTCTCGCTTCCTCTAACTACGTTCTGTGTTTCGATGAGATGGTATAAGAACCATACATAATGTCGATAAGGTGGAACCTTCAGGGACCAGGGTTCATGGCTTCCAACTCAGACTCGATCGACACACTACCCGAGTGTACCATCGATCCTCTGAGTCCGAGTTAACCTGCGTAGCCACCCAGAGTGCGACGCAGGCTGCACTCCAATTCCCCCGGACTTACTATGTTCTCCCTCATACCCCTGCTCTCCGCTTAGTATGGTAAACTCGCTGTCCCTCCACTGGTGCCATGACGCAACTCGAGCGGTGGAGAATACCGTCAGACTCGAGTGCTCATATGACTCGGTTCCTTCCAGGTTGACCACGTACATCGTACCTCTGATAACTCTGCCGAGTAACCGGATCCGTCACCAGTCGAACTGATGACCACCTGGCCAGGGTTTAATACGACGTAGGTCAGACCAAGGAACGCACCTCCCGTTAGGGGTGTGGATAGCCTGCAGGAGTGACATACTGATGCAACGCCAGCCGGGTAACCCAGTACACCGTGGTTTTGGATCACTGCATTCGGATCCTCACACATTGGTGCGCCAAAGCACCACACAACTGGTTAGTCCACCAGACATGGCTCCTCAGGGTTTAGGACCGTTTTATCCTAAGCGAAAACACGGTTTAGTGCACCGGTGTCTGCTCACCGATCTGTACACCGTGTTGGTTCCGTTCGGCCACAGACACTGTGCCTGGTAATGACCGTGGTGGAGACACCCACGCTCTGTCATCCCAACAGCTTAACCTGATAGGGCGACCAACCCTAATCAGAGCTGCGAACGTATTTAGGTTACATGGGACCAGTCCCTTGAGTCTCCCACTCAAGAGGATTACCATGTAGCCATGGCTGTATATTCTGTAATCAGAACACGTACTAAGGTACGTACCTAGATGCAATCTTATACTATCAACCATACATAGCTAAACTATAGGTTTTTACAAGCTATAGACCTCAGCAATTCTAACAATTGTATCTCTATACTTCTTTTAAATAATAATAATAATATTATTATTTTTGTAAAAAGTAAGTTTTAAAATATTTCTTGAGAGAATAGAAGCCCTGTGAGAGGCCCTAATCGGAGTAGACAGTTGACCAAACCCTAAAACCCTTGGTTTTTCTCAATTCACACCCCAAGGATCGGTTCCGGATTTCTGGGGCGTGACAAACATCGTCACGTTGACGCCGGCAGAAGGAGAGGTCGCCATGAGGATCAAGGGGGAGCGGCACGAAAGGCGATCTAGAGGGGAGAGCTCTTTTGCAATAAAAGTGAAACGACAAAGGATTAAAGGGCGAGCACGGCACGCGAGGCGGTGCAGAGGTAGTTGACGTGACAGCTCCCCCTGTTCTGATCTCAGATTGCCATGTGTCCTCAAGCGTGCGCGAGAACTGAGACGACACCAGGGGCATCCCGTCCGACAGAATCATGATTGATCTATGACCAACCAATACATGATGCGTGTCATGGCGCCGTACCAATTAATGCCGCATAACGATGTCTAGCTCCTCGGGCCCCGGCCCTGCGCTGCATTAATAAGAGATGATGGGCAAAGATATGGATCCTCACGACTTCCGAAGTCGGCAACGACCTCATTTTCGGGTGATGTCCTTATTTAGCTCCCGGATGGGCTTCGGCCATGCGGGACACTCGTCCATCCGGGAGGGGGTAATGACGGTGCCCAAAAATTTAGCACTAGCCTGCTATCCTAACACACGAGGCCGCCTTCGAGTGATGAGGACATCCCGCCAATCGCAACATCAGCTTGTGCATGAAATACCACCTCTTAGAGAAAATGAAAACTTCAGTAAGATATCACCCACAGCTCGCTCAAGAGCTCGCTTTATTCGCACGCAATCAGCTCGCCTGCGGTCAATCCACACACGATCAGATCGCCATGACCAGCTCGCCTGCGAGAGATCACCTTTCACCCGAAGGTGAAAGAAGAGCCTAATATAAGGTCGCCAGCAAAGAGCTCGCCCATGACCGCACGTGAACAGTTAGCTCGCGAAGAAGGTCGCCTCATACTAGTAGCTCGAGGAACATATTAGAAAAAATTATCACCCGCAGCTCGGCCAAAAAGTTCGCCCTGACCGCACGCAAACAGTTAGCTCACGAAGGTCGCCTCATACTAGTAGCTCGAGGAATACTTCAGAAAGAATTATCACCCGCAGCTCGCCCAAAAATTTCATCCTGATCGCACAAGATCAGATCGCCTTTAATCCACTCGCACGCGATCAGCTCGCCCATGATCAGCCCACACGTGATCATCTCGCCCATGATCAGATCGCACACGATCATCTCGCCCGTGATCACCCTTTAGGAAGCTGAAATGGTGTCTTGATGACAACTCCGCAGGGCGAGGCGCGATCAGCTCACCCGTGACCAGGCTGCACGCGATCAGCTCGCCCGTGCTCTAGGCTGTGCGCGATCAGCTTGCCCACGTGCCAGACTACAGGCGATCAACTCGCCCATGACTAGACTGCACGCAATCAGCACGCCCGTGACCAGACTGCACGCGATCAGCTCGCCCCTGCACCACACTCCACGCGATCAGCTTACCCGTGACCAGACTGCACGCGATCAGCTCGCCTGTGTGCTAGCCCGCACGCAATCAGCTCACCTACGCCCAGCCCGCACGCGATCAGCTTGCTCGTGTAAGGGTTCATCAATCTGCTCGCAGGTGTCATCTACAATAAGGCGGTAACGGGTCGACAAATGTCCACACCCCTGTGAAACTGTGGGTGTTTGTGGGCCAAGTTCGTAGACAGGAGTCAGTTCAGGTCATCCCCGAATAAAGCCTTCCAGAGCATCCACCTGGCTCAGATGGGACAGGTGCATCCCCTCTGACGGCTTCAAACTGCCATCTGGAAGGCGACAAGCGTCATTAAGGAACCACGTGGGTTGGCACGAGGTGGTGTAGAAGGTGCGAGAATGAACGGCGACATGTTAACCTCCTATGGTCTGATAAAGGCTATAAATGTACGACCCCATACTCCAAAAGACAGGTTTGAAAAGCTCTAAAATAGTCAATTTTCAGATTCTTGACCTCCTCGTTCGAACCTTCACTGACTTGATCGTTGGAGGGTCTTCGGTCCTTAGGAAGCCAGTCATTCACGTAATTTCCTTATCTTGCAGGACAGGCGATCTCCCACCAGCGAAGTTTTCCCCTGACAAGTACCATTTGCATATTGTTACTCCTTGCTAAAGTGAAAATACTGCAACATTAACTGTAGCTGCTGTAGTGAAATCAATGTAACAACTACAATGAAATGTGATTTCAAAGAAATGTTACTCTTTATTACCGAAATATTGTTGTTCGTGTAATTTTCCTATATAACTGTTTGTAGGGGTAAACTGGATATTTTTTAAATGATAGACCTAATACTAAATCATCTCTTTACCTATCTTTATCTATATAACATAGCACGGTGGTATTGTGCTAACTAGACAAAATAGAATGCTGACAAGACAAAAACGTACATGTTGACTAGACAAAACATTCAAATTGACAGACTAACAAAGAAACATAGAGAGAATCAGTAATAAATTTTTTTAAAAAAAACCAAGCTTAAGTAAAAAAAACATGTTCACGCCCCAATCCCAAATCGAAAAACTGTGATCTCCCTCCCTTCACGCCCCCCTCTCGCCCAAGTGTCGACGGGCAGCATGCACTATAACTAAGATGTGTTGCCGCTGAAGGCGGGCCGAAGTCGATCGGGGGTGTGTGGCCGCTGAAGGCAATTAGGTGTGTTGCTGCCAAATACAATGGTGTGGGTGGGGGTGGTGATGTCCGGTGGATGTCTTATCATCGAAAGCGGTCCAATGCTGTGTCGACAAATGTGTTGCCGCCGAAGATGGCCTGCTGCAGTGCCGACAGGCATGGACATGCACTAGTCCTTAAATACGATATATTTGAAGGTCTGTAGACCATTTGTTCAAAGGAAAATGCTATTTGAACATACAAGAGGGCGTGCTCTTGGCAAAATGCCAACTTCGGATGCATTAGTGCGATTGTTGATGCACTACTAAACACTTGCCCCCTACATGGGTATTATGACCAAGAGTTTGCCCTCTTGTAAGTTCAAATTAATGTCAGTGCTAAAAAAAATAACAATAAATTGATGTTAGATCCTTAATGTTTAAGGTTAGGACGGTTGAAGTTTATGCTTAGCGTTAAGTCCCTCCGTCTAGGATGCGGAAAGCATGAGATCCTAACCCTAGACATGTTAGGCTAGCCCCAACTTTAACCCACCAGACCGATTAGTCGATTGGGGATGTCACAATTGTGATGGTGTGGGTCTGTCTTCCTGATCTACCGATGGGTCCTTGCACGAAAACTAGAGCTGACAATCGAGTTAGGGTTAGGATTTTCGGCTTGATGGGTTAAGATGACTCAACCATAACCCATTTATTAAATAGTTCAAGCATCCCAACCCTAACCCTAGATAGATTAACCTTCACGCTAACACACCTAACCCTATTAGTCTAATATTACATATCCAAATATAATTTAATATGTCATCTAGGGTTACTTATCATATAGTTTGCGAATGAGCAAACAGAAGTATAGGAAAAGAGGTTGCAATAGACGTGGATAATGTTGAAGGCCTACGGAAATAGGATGTTGAGGCTCTAGATTTTTCGATAGACACCTAGTTTTCATATGATGTTGTGCGCTGAGGATCGAACGACATACGAAGATCAAACAATGTGGTGAAAATCGAATAGGGTCACGGCAGGCAGCATGTGGCGAGCCGCGACTTTTCCTCTGCTTCAGCTCCCCCTAAGCCTGCTTGGTTCAGTGTGGCGGGTTTACGTGTTCAATGGGTTGGGTTAGGGTCGATCCTAATTTTGGTGGGTCAAATTTTGCTAAACCCTAACCCTACTCGTTTAACAAATGAGCCAAGTTAGGCTTTGTGTCTTCCACAATGGCTTATTGAAATTGGAGTTTAGGGGTCTTAATTTCACTCGGTGCAGTAATCAAGTTCAGGCTTCCCATATTTTGGAACATTTGGATCGTGGGTTCTGGTGGAATGAAAGACTTGGGAATGATATTATTTCACTCATGCTAAGTGGAACGCTGGGCAATCAAATTACATTAGAAATTGTAATTGATGAGAATTAGGGTTGGCAATCCGTGACCCAACCCACCAACCCGACCCGAACACGACCCAAAGTTAGCGGGTTTGGATTTGACCAAAATGGATTCGGGTCATAAATGGGTTGACCCGATTGACCCGTTTCTTAAACAAATCGGGTTTGAGTTTGTGCTTATAACCCGATTGACCCGACTTGATGTTTACTAAATGGGTCGTGTCAACATGACCCGACCCAATCTAACCCGACCTAACCCGATCAAACCCGAACCAACCCGATCAAACCCAACCCAACCCTATCAAACACGAGCGTTTTTTATGGGTTCTATTGAGCCAACCCGACCTGACCCATTTATTAAATGGGTCGGGTCGGGTTAACCCGTTTAGTAGGCTGATCGGGTTTGGGTTTAAGTTTTTGACCAGTTTATTAAACAGGTCGGGTTAGGGTTACCTATGTCTCAACCCGATCCGACCCATTGCCACCCCTAGTTGAAATACCCTTTTACGAATGAGGTTTAAGTGTGTTGTTCCTCATGCCAAACACCCTCTTGGGTGGCATCGCTCCGAACCCGTCCGTTTCTATCCGTTGTTCCATACCATAGTTACCAAGTCGGAAAACGAAAAAAAAAAAAAACGTGAAAAAAAAATAGAAAATATCGTGGAAATAACAAAAAAAATCTTTAAAATGATACCAAGTATATATGTCATTTTCCAACATTAACTAATAAAAAAAATATAGCACTATCCAGTGGTCAGTGCATCACCGAGCTGGCCGATACAAGCCACTCCCACAGTATGTCCCTCGCAGAGACCCTCTCTCTCTCTCTCTCTCTCTCTCTCTCTCTCTCTCTCTCTCTCTCTCTCTCTCTCTCTCTCTCTCTCTCTCTCTCTCGCTCGCTCGCTCGCAGTGATCATCTCTCTATCCTCTCTATTTTTCGTGGAAACTGATCGCAGCAATGAAGATGAGGGATAAAACCCTAATCCAGTGTCTTTTGAGCCGAGATCAGGAGTCTCCCGACCCTTTATCCCGTGTTTGCTGAGTCGACGGGTTATAAAAAAAACATGAACCCGAACCTACGTGAAAAATCAAACTAACCGTATAAAATGTGTACTTCGCGTATTACGTGTTTTAAACGCATATAAAGCGTATATTGGCATTTGTTTTTAAAAATACGAGTTTTATTCCCGTATGCTACGAGTTTGGAGTGATACATGTTTTTTTTTTAAAAACGTCCGATTTGATAACTATGTTCCATACTAGTAAATGCACGTGCCCGTCAGCACTTGGACGGCAGCCTTCGGTGACGACGTGTGCATGTCGGCACTTGGACAACTGCCTTCGGGGTATGATTCACTTGTTAAAGAGAGATGGAGAACATTGATTAATCTTCCAAAAAAAGTATCAATTAATATCAAATGGTCATTAAATATAATTGAATATGTATTTATCATCTTTAAAGTAGGTTTTTAATATCTTTATACTAGGTTTTTAATATGATTTTTGAGAGAGGGGCAACTCAGAAAAACCGATTTGGCTGGAGGACTCCGGTATTTATTACCTACTTGATTTTGGGTAGCTATAATTGAGGATTTGGGGTCATTTATTAGATAGCCAGGCGATTTGGTTCAACAGACGACTGGGATATTTATATAAAATTGGACAGCTAAAAATATTTTTTTTTGTCCTAGTCAACACAATACGACCATGCTATGTTATATAGATTTTAAACTCAACCGATATTATTTATTCCGGTGGAATGGAGTTGGGAACAATAATATATCACTCCTTCCGTTTCTATGCTAACCGGAATGCTGAACCAATAGTAATTAACAGGTATTCCGTCTGGACGAGGTTTAAGCAGAACAACAGTTCTTCATTCCAAACACCCCCTCGGTCTCCTCCATACTAAGCGGGCTTCTGGAGGCCCAATTCGCTAGTCTCATTCCTCATTGCCGATTTCCGAAGCCCAAGGTCATTGTCTGAACTTAATCCAGCCTCTAATTTTTGAGAGGGACAACACCCTTTATTCATCCCTGTTTCGTTGCATCACAATATTTGAAGAAAAAAAAATTTGTGGTCGTTGGTGAGGTTTCAGACTAAGCAATCAAAGATTTCGAAACACACCCCCGCAAAAAAAAAAAAATTAGAGGTTTTATTCAGCCACCTTTTTTCAACCGAGATCAGGCCTTTTGACATTGCAGCTGATCGTAGCTGTTCTTGGCACGAAACCCCAACCGGTGAATCGCACTAAGCCGGATTGGCAGACAAAATGTATTCATTGTTTCTAATGATTGAATGAACATAATATCCGGATGGAGCTCGAGTACATTAGATGACACATTTAATATCCACAATCAAAGTGGAATTATAAAGATCAGTAATAACTTGACTGAGCCTTTGATTGAAAGGTCATTCTAGAAGCCGAGTCATAGAATTATCGAGGACGATGGGATAAGCCTATTAAATAGGCACCTCCAGTGAAAACCCTACCTCTGTGATTGAAGATCCCATAAAATAGATTCAAATGATAGAAACAAGCCTGAGTAGGTGTCTAATGGTAGAACACAATCATATGAAGTATAACGCCTTCTATTGTCCCTATGATGATGTGCTGTCAGATGTGACCGTTCATATTAAGATTTATTCTTTTAATGAGTCAAAGATAGGATTCTGTGTGGTATCACCCCTGTCGTATGTATTGTGGGTGCAAATTCTGACCAAAGACACACACAGAACCAACGAAGAAGATAGTGGGACCCGCCAGTCCTGCCTGGGGCCTATGAAGACGATTTGGGGCCTAATAACTAACCCACTAAAATATTCCCTGACCCAGATATTCCGAGACCTCTATAAATAGAAGGGTCGACAAATATTCTAGATCGGATTTCATTATTTCTTCAGTTTTTAAGAGTTGTAGAGTTTTGGTTGAGGATTAATCTCATTTTCTATCACCTCTTTTCTTTTCTCTGATTGCTTGTATAAGTGACACTCAGCCTATCGAGGCCGCTCTTCATTTCAGAGTTAGTGGATTCAAGGTTGCATCTTACCACACGGAGACGTAGACTTTGATCGAACCATCACAACATCCCGTGTCAATTCTTCGATCTCTCAACTCAACTCTTTGTATTCAACAGTGTACACGCGACAGCTTAGCACGCTATAGTGCACCGCGCTAAAAAAAGCAATTGATTGTTGGTGGAAAATCGTTCGACGATCGTAGTTTTCTCCCATAGGCATCCTTGGAGGACTCACATATATGAGAGTAGTCATGGGGCCACGACTCTAGGAATATAATGACTATTCCCTAATTTGAAACTCTCATGAAGAAACAAGGTATCAGTGCATGGCCAATAACGCAATAACCTGCGAACCCTAATTATTATGTTTATGTGTGTAATAGTTGAAGTCTAACACAAGGAAAACTTGGTTCAAAACCTAGTTCACATCACTTTCCTCATACTAAACTTTTAACATTAATTTCACATGTGTTTTTTAGCCTATGATTCTAAAAACACATGTGCAAACAGTTTAGGATTGTTTGGTTAATGAAACGTGATGTGTGTAAATAGATGCACACTTGCTTAATGTATACAACTTTTGCATATAAAACTGTGCAAATAAAATTTCACATAAACAAATAAAATTTTGATTGTATATGTCACATGTACAAGCAGATGTATGCACATCATTTACACGGTAACCAAACGACCCCTAAGTGTTGGTTCAAGTCGGAAGATACTTCACCGATTGCATAGCATATAGTTGCTTATAACTTATTTTCTTTTAATGGGTTTAAGAGTTTTGAACCTTGTAGAGAAGTGTTGTAATTTTTATTTATTCTTAAATTTTCTATGCAAAAATTCTTTATCAAAAGCTTGATAACTCTTTAATATTTTAATCTTTTTTATCCATTAAATTCTTTATCGTTTCAGTTTTTATTTGGCTTGCATGTAATTGCCAAATTTATGGGCTTGACTGTTACACCTAGCCATGAAGTCTTATGGTGGTTATTTGTGATATATGGATTGAGTTGTTCTGATAAATCAATCCAAACATTTTAAGAAACGAGAGCTGAATTTGTTCTTCCTCCTCCAAAACCATACTATTATTTTCAAAATTTTACTTTTAAGATTTTTCTTTGATAGGCAACGTAAATAAAGACTAGCGTTTTTATGGCTCTCTATGGTTGTGCACATAGTGAACATATCCTGATAAATGGGGGTTCTTTATACCTTGGGGTCTGATGAGCCAATTAAGCAACCCATATGTGGGGAGGCAATCAAGATCTTTTTTTTTTTGAAAGGTAAATAGAACAATTTTATTAAAACTAAAAGGGAGTTACAGTTCACGGCTTCTCTCAGGATGAGCAAGCAGATCGAGATACAATGCTACACGAAAGAGCAAACACACTAGTCAACACAAACAATGGCAAACTAGTGGCAAATGATCCTCTCTCTCTCTTCCCATTCTACCTCCCTGAGCGACGAAACCACTCGGTTAATGGTTGGAATTTGAATGCTAGGGTACAAACTCTTAGTCTTCCAAACGGAAGACATCTGCTTCCGAGCTTGCAGTTGTGCCACCTTAGGGCCATCCACAGTTGTAGAAGCCTCACCTCCCACGATTTTGGGTGCCTCCTCATCACCCCATGCCGGCTTGTAGAATGAGCCACCGTCACTAGCTGATTCTGCAACTATACCAGCTCCAAGAACCATCCCATCCATAGCAGCTGCATCATCACTATCAACACTACAAAATGTCTCAGCTGCAACATATGTAACAGCAAAAACAGCCTGCGTAACATCAAGTTTATCCCTGCAATCAGCAACAGTGATGTCATCCCCAATTGGCGTAACATTAACAGTTCCAGCAGCATCTACATCTGCGTATCACCAGCAAGTGTGGAACCAATTATGTGTGTAACATCAGTCTGCACATTCTACAAAGCATCTTCCACAGCCTTTCCAGTCGTATGTGAAAATCCTCCCTAGCAGCACCCAGAGAATGCGTAACATCTACCACAGAACCAACCACTATGTGCTTAACATCATCCACAGCAGCTACCACTGTGTGTGACGACCAACAAGTTCTGAATCATCTTTAGCAATCCTATGGCTCGATGATTCAGCATTAATCTCATCAGAAGGACAAAGACTACTCCGATCTAAGCCTCCACTTTCTGATATCAGATTTATCATTCTCGTTAGCTCTATGAATCTCCACAGTACTAAAAAGGCTTGTTAGGTCTTGAATGATGCATTTCTTCACCTCCATTGCCGTTCTCTGTGCTCCTTCGAATATTCTCTCGTTTCTTTCACTCCACAAATGGTACACAGTACAAGGCAGAGCTGATCTCGTTAATCTACTCTTGAATCGGACCGAGCAGCCCATCCCCGAGAGCCTATTAATCATGTCGGAGAACTCTTTATTGTCAATCACTTCGATGCTGCAAATGTTGCTGACTATGACCCATACAGCTTTGCTGAAGCTACACCGAAAGAATAAGTGAGATCTAGTTTCAGCATCCTTCATACAAAGCTCGCAGCGATTCGCCAGACAGTGACCCTTTCTTTGCAATTGATCGTGAGTGCTAATTCGATTAAGGATGACCCTTCATAAATTGCCTGTCATTCTCGGGGGAGTGGGAGGTTTCCACACCAGCTTGGCCCAGCTGACCACCTGCATACTATCTCTCACTGCATCCCATGCATAAGCAAATGAGTAATCACACGTCTTAATGTTTCTCCAACCCGACTTGAAAAATCACCTCCAATCCGACTTGAAAAATCATTGTTATTCTAATCATTTTAATTCTTTAATTTAAATATATAAAATATTTTGAATATACTTTTTTGACTATTTATTCAACATGTTCAATTATCACATCATTTTTTCGAACTAGCCGACAGTTTTTTGAAGGCAACCTCTTTTGGGAGCAGTGCTATTTAATTTTAACCAACCCCATCACCAAACTCTGATTTGATACCGACACTATTGACTTTCAAAATGAAACTATTGACTAGCGAGATTCAAAGTCAAATGAGCAGCCGTCATGTCGGAAGGTTGGTGATGGAGTTGGTTGAATATCATCTCTCTATTTTTGGGTTATTTTGACTTTGCCCCCCAAATTTTGTCTTGAATTAGACTTTACCTCTATATTTTCATTACTTAGACCTTCCCCCCCAAAACTAATTGTTCCGTCAGTTCAAGAAAGTGTGAGCTGACGGAAAAGAAATAAAGTTTTTTTTTTGGGGGGGGGGGGGGGGGGGGGTTGGTGTTTGAGCTAACAGTTAGTTTTGGGAGGTAAAGTCTAATTAATGAAAATATAGAGGGTAAAGTCTAAGGGAAATTTTATTCATATCCCATAAATCTGTAATTAGCCTCCATTTCTAACAAACTTGAATACACCCCATTTTTTTTTTTCATACTCCATTCCTATCCCAAAAATACCCTTGTCCCTTACACCCCATCTTCAATCCACCCCATTTAAATGGCCCGCCCCAACTTAATTATACCCCAATCAAACACATACCCCTTAAATATATCTCAATTATATGCACTCTTGAATAGACCCCACTCTTAAATAAACCCTATGTAGTTGGCTGGTACTTGAAGGCACAAGTAGGGCAGCAACTTGGGCGGGCCAACCCGAATTTGGGCGGGCCAACCCGAGCCCAATCCGAATTATTTCTCCTCTACCGTATTGAAGCCGGTCAACCCACCCCGCAAAACCCGATCAACCCGGCCAACCCGACGGATTGGGCTTGGGCTAAGAAAGTTTAAAGAGATCTTGGGCTGGGTTTGGTTAGGGGTACAAAAGACCTTGAGTTAAGGCTTTGGGGTTTGGGGTACTAAAGAAAAGGGCATTGTTGGTATTAAAGAATTATTGAGTAAGATATTGAGAAACGGTAGGGAGATGGGGGCTAATTACAGATTTTTGGGGTACGAATAAAATTTTCCAAGTCTAATTCAATGCAAAATTTGGGGTGGGGGGGAGGGGCAAAGTCAAAATAACCCCTTTTTTTTGGGAAATGTTATTCATACCCCAAAAATCTGTAATTAGCTCCCATTTCCAACAAACTTGAACGCACCCCATTTTTTTTTTCATACCCCATTCCTGTCCCAAAAAAACCCTTACCCCTTACTCCCCACCATCAATTCACCCCAGTTAAATGGCCTGCCCCAACTTGATTATACCCCAATCAAACACATACCCCCTTAAATATAACTCAATTATATGCACTATTGAATACACCCCACTTTTAAATAAACCCCATGCCGTTGGCTGGTACTTGAAGGCACAGGTAGGGCTGGCAATTTCGGACCCGACAGGACCTGAAAGGGTTCGGGTCGTAAACAGGTCGACACGATAGACCCGTTTAATAAACGGGTCGGGTCTGGGTTTAGGGTCTGGACACGGTAGACCCGTTTAGTATTCAACGAGTCGTGTTGGGTCAGGTCGGGTTGAGTCTACCAGCAATCCGATACTATAATATATAATACCAACGGGTCTTTCGGGTCAGGTCGGGTTGGGTCTACCAGCAATCCGATACTATAATATATAATACCAACTAGTCTTTCGGGTCAGGTTGGGTCGAGTCGGATTGGGTCGGATCGGGTCAATTGAATAGATCCGGATGGTAAACAGGTCTTACCGGGTCTTATCGTGTCTACCCGTTTATTAGCGAGTCGGGTACGGGTTTAGGATCTAGACACGATTAGTTAAACGGGTCTGGTCCGGGTCTAGTGATTTTGGACATGACACGATTAGTTAAACGGGTCTGGGTCTGGGTCTAGGGATTTTGGACACGACACGAAACTAGACACGACACGAACCCGACACAACCCGACCCGACCCATTGCCACCCCTAGCTGCAACATGGGCGGGCCAACCCGAACCCAACCGGACTTTGGGCGGGTTAACCCGAACCCACCCTGCACTACCAGGCCAACCCGACGGGTTGGGCATGGGCTAA
This sequence comes from Chamaelirium japonicum, assembly GCA_947650365.1. Taxonomy (NCBI): domain Eukaryota; kingdom Viridiplantae; phylum Streptophyta; class Magnoliopsida; order Liliales; family Melanthiaceae; genus Chamaelirium; species Chamaelirium japonicum. The sequence continues at coordinate 29,085,135 of OX393558.1, read as the reverse complement.
GTTTAAACAAACCTTGGGTTGGGTTGGGGGTACAAAAGACGCTGAGTAAGGGCTTTGGGGTTTGGGGTACAAAAAAAAAAAAAGATATTGTTGGTATTAAAGGATTGTTGAGTAAGTTATTGAGAAACGATAGGGAGATGGGGGCTAATTACAGATTTTTGGGGTATGAATAAATTTTTTTTTTTTTTTTTAGTTGGAGATACTCTTTTCTACGAATAAAAAAGAATCCTGGTTGGTGTGGTTTCATACTAGTTTTTCACGAGTAAGGTTGTTTAGCCAACCCCGTCGTCACATGTATAGGTGGCAATTTCTGATTGGCAGGATTATAGATTATGGGATGAATCTTAGTGGGATGCCACCACCACCACCCGCCACCAACAACCCACCACCGGCCCCCACTTGTCACGGTCGTCAGTAGGAACAAACCCAGCCAGCCACCGCCCTCGTCGGCGGCGACGGGTGGTGGCCGATGGGCGCCCGTTTGTCCCGAATGATGTGGCACGGTCCCTCCGCGTGCCGGCCGGATCTGAGTGCTATTCACTGGTCGGAGATGGGTGCAGTCAACGGTTGTGATCCGGACACGTCATTCTGGCTGAGCACTCGGGACAAATAACATTTTTCCTACCTTTTATTTTTTTAAAAAAATAATATCGTGGACAGCGCGTACCACGCACGTCGGTGACGACGGTGAGTCGCCCACTAAAGCTTTCAAAAGCGGTGTATGATCGACGACCCACATAAAGGGACCAAAATACGACTCAGCAACAGGACTCATGGTTGAATAACAGTTGTCGTCACTTGTCGACAAAATCCTACATATATGACACCTACCCCTAGACACTCGGCACTGCGGCACCACCTCACACCACCACCACCACCACCACGACCATGACCTTCTCGGTGACCAAGCTGTCTCAAGGGCCGGTCGTCCCCAGCGAACCGACGCCGGCCGGCACCCTACTTACCCTCTCGTGGCTCGACCGGTACCCGACCCACCGGGGCCTGGTCGAGTCGCTGCACGTGTTCAGGCACGGCCGGGAGCCGGCTAAGGTCATCAGGGAGGCCCTAGCCCGGGCGCTGGTCCACTACTACCCGCTCGCCGGCCGGCTCGTCGACTCGGACCAAGGGGAGGCCCAGTTGGCGTGCACGGGGGACGGCGTCTGGTTCGTGGAGGCGACGGCCCACTGCAGCCTCGAGGAGGCCAACTACCTCGAGCTCCCCCTCGTGATCCCTCGGGAGGAGCTCCTCCCCGATCCCCATCCCGAGATCCCCCCGGCCGATACGATCATGATGATGCAGGTGAAGATCTCTCTCTCTCTCTCTCTCTCTCTCTCTAACCTCCATCTCCTTTCCCGGCCGGCGGGCGGAAACTTAATACCAACTCCATATTCTTCTCCGGCGGCCCAACTCGATCCAGCCGTTTGGTAGGCTGCGGAAGCAAAGATCCGGCGCCGGAGATTGACGCCGGCGGCGAAGTGGGTCTCTCCCTCACCCTCCTCATTGATGGTGGGATACGATAGAATTGTTTATTAGGGTATACGCAACACTAGACAATAATTGACAAGGTTTCGATCCATAGGTTGCAAGCTTACCAGGGCTGTTAATGGGCTGGGCCGGCCCGAGGCCTGTAAGGTTCGGCTGAATTTGAGTTGGATTCGGGCTACTAAATCGGGCATTAGGTCCGATTGAGTTCGAATTTGCGGCCTTGAAAGCATGTGCTGCTTAACCCTAGCCCGTTCAAAGCCCAACCCGGAACAGTGGTTGAAGCCAGAGTACAAATAAAAATAGTCAAATTCATGAATAATTCGGGGATTATTCGAATAATTCGGAGACAATTTGTTTGACTTTAAGTTCCCGAGTTATTCATGATTTTTTTAAAAAAATCGGAGAATATTGTTGCTATAGTTGAAAGAGGAGGGTTCTGTGAGGATAACAACCCAAGGCGCCGGGTAAAGATTGCATGGTTTCCATTAAATAAGTTTGTACAGCTGAGAGGGACTTAGATCGCACGATTCTAGCTAATCTAGGCTAATCTTAATAGAATTTGTTACACTAATTGATACACGAGATGTCTTTGACTTAATCAAGAGGGCAATGCATGCATATTGCTGTGCAAACGGCTTCAACCCAGAGATTGGGAGGTATATTAGCCTTAGTGTCACATATGTTTTTGAATGAATTATTGACATATTCCATTCCGCCACCACATTGAAAAATTTTAAGAGTGCAAGAAAATTGATTGTTAATCGTAACACGAAAGTGGTAAAAAACCCTCTGATTTTCACCTCATGGGAAAAATCTAAGAAATCCGAGTGAAATCATCAATGAACAATACATAATAATGAAAGCCGCTCACTTAAGAAATATGAGACATCCAAAAATCCGAATGAACTATGAAAAATGGCGCAGTAGCACGTTTATTATTTAACGAAAAAGGGTGGCGAGTAGACTTGCCAATGACACAATGCTTACAAAAGTCTAACTTGGAGTAATTAAAAGCAGAGCCTAATAATCTATGAGATCCTAAAATGGAAAGCACATTGGATGCTTGATGGTCGCGACGAAGATGCCATGTCTTCGGCATGACTTTGGATGCGAAGAAGGCTTAACAAGAGACTTGTGGCGTAATGGGAAACAGACTAGCGTAACTACGGCCCTGAAATAGTGATTTATCGGAACGTAAGCCATTGATGCTAAAACCCCATGTATAAAATGTGAAGTACACATAATTATCTTTGGTGAACTTTGCAACAGATAGTAAGTTCTTGCACATGGACGGAATATGTAAAACATCGGAAAGACGAAAGGAGACGGGAGACGTAAGGATAATAATATTACTCGTGTGCTTAATAGAGGGAAGATCACCATTACCCAACATCACATGATCAAAGCCGTCATAGACAGAGTGTTGATGCATAGAGCGATTGTCACCCGTCATATGGTGAGTAGCACCAGTGTCAGGATACCAATAAGGATCAAATTGTGGAGCAACTTGTAAACCAACAAAAGGCGAAGAGTTCATTGTCAGTACTAGAATGGTAGTGCCAACAAGTCAACGCGGAGTGCCCGGGCTTGTTCAAAATCTGACATTGCACTCGAGGAGGGGAGGTGTAGTCGGGGAGGCGCCTAGGATGCCATGTCGGTAGGGAGGTGGAGCATGGAAGTGGGCTTCGCAACCGGAACCACCAATGCCACGATGTTCATAGCTACCGCGGCTACCACGCCGTCCACCACGATGTGAGCCACGACTACCGGAGGTATTGTTGGAGAAGAATGCAGTACTGGGGGTGGGTTGGGTGTAGATGGAGTGTTGGTAGGATTGCTAGGAGCGGTGGTTTGTGTTTCAAAGGAGAGAAGACGGGCACGAAGATCAGAGAAGGGGGGAAGCAAATAATAACATTAACAATTATTGCATATTCTGGCCCAAGTCCCCTGAGGATAGGGAGACCAAGTCATTATTGGAGACGAGCTCACTGATGGCAGCAAGAGAGTCAGAGAGACTCTTGGCCTGTCGGTGGTATTCAGAGATGCTTTTGGTTCCATTGGAGATAGAGAAAAGTTGAAAACGAAAGTGGGTGGCATTAGCAAGAGAATGCTGAGTGCATGGACGGAGCTAAATAGCGCCCAGGGGGGGCAGCTGCTCCCCTGGATTTTGTGGAACTATGGACCCTTTTAGGCCCTCCGATGTCATGCTACCTCGCTGTCCCCTCTCAATCCAAGGGTTGCCCCCTCAGTTTTGCCTTGTGAAAAAAAAGGACACGCACAGCAAACAACAATTTACGATGGACTTGTAGAGTTCATAATTTCTGAATGATATAACAGCGCACACCCCCTTTTTTAAAGGGTTGAAGATTGGGTGACAACTCATGACAAGTTGGTGTCATGGGTTTATCCCTTCCTTCTCTTTGGAATTATGAGCCATCGGAGCCGATCTCTAGAGCCATAACTTCTCTTTTTTATCCCTTAATTCCCCTCATTCCAAATAATCCTCTCTCGACTTTATCCATGATTCCCGTCAGCCCCCCTTCTCTCTCTCCTTCTCTCTTACAGAATGGTTGAACCTCTCCCAATTCTCTCTTCTTTCCTTAGTGCCCCCTTCTTTTCACCAATAGTCATCGTCATCAACTAGCCTGGCTCTAGAGATCAGCTCCGACGACGACAAGGCTAAAGAAGCAGTGCCCGATGGTCTGGTCGGCTTCCTGCTCCTCTCTTTGGAGTCCTCTCCACTGCAATGGCAACCATGGCCTTTATCATGACTTATGAGAGTGTCTTTCCTTCCATTATACCATAACCTTGAAGATCATGGAGCCCTCTTGGTTGAACATGATTTGAATCAACTTATATAGGTCATCGTTTATTCTTGAGATTTGAATGAATAAAAACATTGCAAAAGTATACAGGTATGATTGAAACTATTTATAATATAAAATGAGAATGACATTGATAAAGAACTAAAAAATCACAAAATAAAACAACTGGATCATGGCCAACTTTTTAATAAGAATAAAGAACTCAAGCCTTATCAGACCCAAGAAAGATCAGTGAATCAAAGTGTCCCACCTGCATCTAGATCCAGCACATCAATTGTTTGAAAGTGAATTTCAAGCGGAATCGTAAGCTTCAAAGTGACCCAATTCATAGTGCGTGAATTATAAAATGTGGAAAGTCAAAGTAACCTAATTTTTTATTTGTTGGGAAACGAATTCCTGCAGTCATACACACGATTAAACATAACCAAATCACTTTTTTTGACAAAGAGTGTATTATAAGATGCATCCTCCCTCTAAACATGCACTACAAACAATGTGCAAAGGGATAAAATTTATCAAAATTAAGATGAAATTGGACATACAATCCTACTATATATTGGTGATATGAATTAAAGTGCGTGATGCTGTGGGTGCTCCAAGTCGCTAATATGATTATTTATCTCATACAAGTTTTTATTTACTGAAGAAAAATAATATCATACTCATGCAGTCCGTGTAAGGCTATCTCACGTCTCCTTCATATCACAGATTACTGAATTTACATGCGGCGGGTTCGTGATGGGTCTAAAATTCAATCATGCAAGTGCCGATGGTTTGGGAGCAGCAAAGTTCCTGACTGCAGTTGCAGAGTTCGCCAGAGGCCTTACCGAGCCCACACTCAAGCCAGTCTGGTGCAGAGAAGCCTACCCCGACCCAGTGAAACACAAACCAGGGCCCCTACCGGACTTGCCTGTGTCGAAGCTAGAGTACTCCGCCATGGACATCTCTTTGGATAGCATCAGCAAGCTGAAGAGCCAGTTCATGGATCAAACCGGCCGTCGGTGCTCCACGTTCGACGTCCTCGTCGCAAAAGTTTGGCAGTGCCGGACAAAGGCGCTTAAACTGGACCCCGCGGTCGAAGTTCGCATCTGCTTCTTCGCGAGCACCCGCCATCTGTTGCACCTTGAAGAAGGCTACTATGGGAACTGCATTTTTCCGGTGAAAGTCGCAGCATGCAGCGGGAAGATTGTGGATGCAACGCTGGCTGAGGTTGTGGATTTGATCCGAGATGCGAAGGCAAGGATGCCGGATGAGTTCGCATTGTGGGCGAAGGGAGAACTCGATGACCCGTTTAAGGTGACATTCAACAATGAGTCATTGTTCGTGTCGGATTGGACCCGGTTAGGGTTCTCGGATATCGATTATGGGTGGGGAGCACCGATCTACGCTGGACCCTTGACAAACAATGACTTCATTGCATCCTGCATCCTTCTTAAGTCGCCTGCACCGAAGGAAGGTACACGTCTGATGACACGCTGCGTCGAGGAGGAGCACTTGGAATCCTTTGTTGATCAGATGCTGAACTTGGTCTAAGATTGTGATTCAGTTCTATCAACTTTGTTATTCAGGAGTGTAATCAACTTGAAACCAATAATGGATTGTTTGTAGTTTGCGAGATTGAAATAATCAATTGTGAAATCATTGTTGTTTTAGTGCCTCTTTGTGTAATCGATTATGGGTGGGCAGTGACGAAACCTTTTTTTTTGAGAAATAGGCTAAAATTTTGTTTGTATATGAAAAATGAAGATTGGAAGTAGTCACCAGTGTTTTGAAAACTGGACCGGACCGGGCGGTTCGACCAGTTTGGACCGAAACCAGAACATGTTTCGGTTTGGTCTTTGAATAAACCGTTTTGTTTGTTAACTCAGGAATAAAACGTTGTCATTGAAGAATTTAGTAAATATCTATTTTAAAAAAACATATTTTTATACGGTTCAAACAGTTGAACCATAGGTTTGAATTTGGACCGAATCGGATTCCTTTTCAGTTCGCCTTCCGGTCCGATTTGAAAACACTGGTAGTCACTGATTTTTTGGATATCCAAGGTGAAATGTCAAGAATAGAAGTAGCTGATGCTTGTCAAGAATAGAAGTAGCTGATGCTTGGATGAGGGGGTTGTGGGTTCAATACCCTTCCCCCCTCGAGTTACCCAGGAATATGTAGGGCAACTTCTGAGTTGGTCGGTGCTCATTTCTGGAGGAATTAGTCTTCCGAGTAGGTTGGTGTTCATTCCCGGCGGAATTAGTCCAAGCCGAAAATGGGTCCATTACCGAAAAAAGAGTTTTTATATAGAAAAGTTTTTATACATTCAAAATCTTTCAAGACGGACCATGGTTTTCTAGATGTACTCGTACTTCTACACCTTGTGGAATTTTTTGAGCTAAAAAGGAGTTGATTTAATCACTTTTCTCACCATATGGATTTTATAAAAAATCATAAAAACTATTTTCTCCTACTAAAATTGAAAGTTTAATTTTTAATTCCTTTGGTTTTTTATTTTTTTGATATTTTTATTGAAATCAAATGAGTGGGTATTTGCTTATTTACGTATAATAACTTAAAATAAAATAATATTTTTTTAAATATTATTATATATAAATAAGCTGCTGAGAACTAGGTCACATGCTCTCTTTTATAACCAATCAGTCCCACAATTTCGGATATATTTCGTAAAATTTTCGTAAAATTTTGACAAAATCTCACGATATTTCATGAAGATTGAAATATTTCATGGAAATATTGTGGGGGAGGATTTCGGCCGCCGTACGTGACCCTCTTCCAACAGTCGATTGAAGGTTTGACCCGTCGGGATGTGGCACGCTGAGTTGTGACTTGCTGGGCTGTTACACAAGCACTATAGAATAGAAAGGTAGAGAAAGAGAGAGTTGACATGAGATGTGGTGACGAAGTTCGGCTGAAGCCTACGTCTCCGTGCGATAAGACGCAACCTTTGAATCCACTATCTCTGAGTAAGCAGTAAAGCTACTCTCGACAGGCTGAGGAGTGCTTCTTACAAGTAATCAGAGGATGGAAAAGGAGTCTGAAAACCAGAAAGCTCAGAGAGCTCTGGAAAACAAAAAGCGGGTTTCTGGTCTGGAATTTTTGATCTGGAATAATTTACAGGGTTTGTTATTTATAGTAGTTTGGTTCATCTAAGGAATATTCTAAGAATATTTTTTAGAGTATTCGGGGTTTAATAAATTTTTGGGGGGATTTACCAAACCCCAGATAGTGCAAGTGGGCCCCAGGCAGGGTTGCGAGTCCCACCGTTGTACTCATGGGCCCCAGGCAGGGTTGCGGGTCCCACTATAATACTCGTGGGCCCCAGGCAGGGCTGCGGGTCCCACCATTAGACTCGTGGGCCCTAGGCTGGGCTGCGGATCCTACTGTTGGACTCGTGGGCCCTAGAGGGCTGCGGGTCCCACTGTTGGACTCGTGGGTCCCAGGCAGGACTGCGGGTCCCACCATTGGACTCGTGGGCCCCAAGCAGGGCTGTGGGTCCCACCGTTGGGCGTTAGCCAAATTTTGCACCCACAGTTACCCCCTCCCAGCTAGATAGGTATTAACCTAGCTGGCTGAGATTTCCTGGTGCAAAGCTGGTCGCTCGTCTGCCGACCCTCTATCCGGGGTTGGCTGTTGTCTGTCTACCGACTCGTTACGCGGGGACGACCGTCGTCTGCCTGCCGACCCCCTGTCCGGGGCCGACTATTGTGTGTCTACCGACCCGTTGCACGGGACCGACCATCGTCTGTCTGCCGACCCGTTGAGCGGGGCCAATCGTCGTCTGCCTACTAACCCCTTGTCCGGGGCTGACTGTTGTGCATCTGCCAACCCGTTGCACGGGACCAACCATCGTCTGTCTGTTGACCTGTTGCGCGGGGCCAACCTTCATCTGTCTGCCGACCCCCTGTTGGGGGCCGACCGTTGTGTCCGTCAATCCCTTGACAGCGGCCGACCAGATGCATGTTACCTCCTCCCAGTTAGGCAGGTGGGAACCTAGTTGATTGGGAATCCACAGGGCAAGGCCGGTGGCCAGCGCCGGTGGGCGATTGCGCAAGTGGGGGTTAGGCAGGGGGACCCTGGGGGCAAGGGTTTAGGTCAAAAACCTGGGGGCGGGGGGTTTTGGGCAAAAGAACTCGGGATAGGGGTTTTTTGTAAAAAAATCATGGACTATTTTTTTAGTCAAAATTGGTAGCTAGGGGTTTTGGGAAAATATCGTAGAACCCAGGGGGTTTTGTGCAAAATGGGAATTAGGGTCGGGCCGCAGGTCTGATGAACAGGGAACAGGGGAGGGGTGGAGGTGGGTGGGCGGCGGCTCGGGTGGCGGTTGCGGGGTGCGATGACGGCAGAGGCGGGGCTCGGGTGCGGGCTCGACGGCAGCGGCGGGCGCGGAGCGGAGGGGCGGCCGGGCTGCTGCGCAGGGGAGAGGAGGCCGGGCAGCGGCGCAGGGGAGAGGGTGGCCGAGTGGCTGCGGCACAGGGGAGGGGGTGGCCGGGCGACTGTGGCGCAGGGGAGAGATTGCCGGGCGGGTTCGGGTTGTGGTGGGAGGTGGTCGTGTGCGTAGGGGGTGGTGATGGTGGTTGGGTGGTGTGGTAGCGGTAGTGGATCTGGTTGGTGATGGTGGATGGTGGTGATGGTGGAGGTGGTTGGTGGTGGTGGTGGTGGTGGTGGTGGATGGTGGTGATAATGGAGGTGGTTGGTGATGGTGGAGGTGGTTAGTGATGGTGGTTGGGTGGAAGGAGGTGGCCAGAGGTGGTGCCAGGCGGCGGGAGTCACCGGAGGGGGGGGGGGGGTCTTGCAAGAGGGGGGCCATGAGATGTCATGTCAAGTTAGTGCTTTAGGTGGATGCCATGCCAAGTTTGGCAACCCAAAATAAGGGATAATGAATCGTAGCCGAGACGTCGACACCCAAAGTAGTTGTTTTTTTCACACTCTAACTCACTCTTTTCTCTCCTCACCTTCTTAGTCTCTCACACTCTTACTCACCATTACCTCTCTCATACCCATTCAAAAATTAGAGAAAAGGGGCTGCACAGTTGAGACCGAAGGGGGTCAACATGAACCGAGCAGAGCCGAGCATTGGCCTGCTTGAGCTTGTCTTGTAACCCAACAAACTCAAACGAGCTTGTTGGTGCACATTGTTCGGCGTCAACCGTCGGGCTCGCCGATGTGTTGTCTGACGACAGGCAACGCGATTGTCGCCGCGTTGTCCGGCGTCGACTGTCACGCCCGGTGCTGCATTGACCGGTGTCGGTGGTCGCGCCCGCCGACCCCCTGCCAATGGCCGGCCGGGGATGCGTCCACCAATGTGTTGTCTGATGACAGGCATCACGTCTGTCGATGCGTTGTCCGGCGTCGGCCGTCGTGCATTATCCGGCGCATTCTTTGTCGGGCATCGATGCGGCGACGGCAGGCTCAGACTTTGTCTTTGAATGCCAAGATGGAGGTCGCCTCGAGCCGAGATGGTTCTAATGTCTCGGGTATCGTCAGGTGCCGAGGCAGTGCAGCTTGCCTCGGACTTCGTCTTCGAATGCCGAGGTGAAAGTTGCCTCGGGCCGAGATGGTACCGACGTCTTGGGCTTCGTCAGGTGCCGAGGCGGCGAAGTCTGCCTCGGACTTCGTCTTCGAATACCGAGGCGAAGGTTGCCTCGGGCCGAGACTGTACCAACGCCTCGGGCTTCGTCAGGTACCGTGGTGGCAAAGCCTGCCTCGGATTTTGTCTTCGAATGCCGAGGCAAAGGTCGCCTCGGGCTGAGACGGTGCCAACATCTCGGGCTTCATCAGGTGCCGAGGCGGCGGAGGTTGCCTCGGGCTTTGTTTTCGAATGCTGAGGCGAAGGTCACCTCGGGCCGAGACGGTGTCAATATCTCGGGCTTCGTCAGGTGCCGAGGTGGTGAAGCCGGCCTCGGACTTTGTCTTCGAATACCAAGGCGAAGGTCACCTCGGTCCGAGACGGTGCCGACATCTTGGGCTTCGTCAGGTGCCAAGGCAGCGAAACCTACCTCGGACTTTGTTTTCGAATGCTGAGGCAAAGGTTGCCTCGGGCCAAGACGGTGCCGACGTCTCGGGCTTTGTCAGGTGCCGAGGCGGTGAAGCCTGCCTCGGACTTTATCTTCAAATATCGAGGCGAAGGTTGCCTTGGACTGAGACGTTGCCAACGTCTTGTGCTTTGTCAGGTACCGAGGCGATGAAGCCTGCCTCGGACTTTGTCTTCGAATATCGAGGCGAAGGTCGCCTCGAGCTGAGACGGTGCCAATTTCTCGGGCTTTGTCAGGTGTCGAGGCGAAGGCCACCTAAGGCCGAGACAGTGCCGACGCCTCGGGCTTCGTCAAGTACCGTGGCGGTGAAGCCTCGAATTTTGTCTTCGAATGCCAAGGCGAAGGTCGCCTCAGGCCGAGACGGTGCCAACGTCTCGGGCTTTGTCAGGTGTTGAGGCAGCAAAGTCTGCCTCGGAATTTGTCTTAGAATACCGAGGCGAAGGTTTTCTTGGGCCGAGAAGGTTCCGACACCTCAGGCTTCGTCAGGTACCGTGGCGGCGAAGCTTGCCTCGGATTTTGCTTTTGAATGCCAAGGTTGTCACCTTGGGCCGAGGCGATGTTGCCGTCTCGGGCTTTGTCTTCAAATGCCAAGGGTGGGACCTTGGACTTACTGATTGACGGAGGGTAAAAATTCAGAGTACTCAGCATGGTTCCTTTGTATCGGTTGGACTTAGGTGAAGCACCGTTTCAATCGAACCTATGTATTGGGACACATAGCTTTGTACCGTTGCAGGTTAGTCGGCCGTGTCATAATGCGAACCGAGCTAACTGTGGTGAGGCACTAGTGCATGTGTCCTTACGTGACAATGAGAGAATGTGCGACGCCAATAATTCGGAGTACTTAGCGTAGCGCCCTTGTATCGGTTAGCTTAGGCGAAGCGTCGTTTCAGTCAAACCTATGTATCGGGACACAGACACGTAGCTTTGTACCGTTGTAGGCTAGTCAGCCGTGTCGTAACGCGAACCGAACTAACTGTGGCGAGGCACTAGTGCATGTGTCCTTACGTGACAATGAGAGCATGTGTGACGCCAATAATTCGGAATACTCAATGTAGTGCCCTTGTATCAGTTGGACTTAGGCGAAGCGTCGTTTCAGTCGAACTTACGTATCAAGACACGTAGCTTTGTACCATTGTAGGTTAGTCGGTCGTGTCGCAATGTGAACCGAACTAACTGTGGTGAGGCACTAGTGCATGTGTCCTTACGTGACAATGGGAGCATATGCGACACCAATGATTCGGAGTACTCAGCGTAGCGCCCTTGTATCGGTTGGACTTAGGTGAAGCGTCGTTTCAGTCGAACCTACGTATCGGGACACGTAGCTTTGTACCATTGCAGGTTAGTCGGCCGAGTCGCAACACGAACCGAACTAACTGTGATGTTGAGTAGAAGTTGAGATAGAATTTGATAGTCTTTGATAGAACTTGAAACAACTGTCATTTCATTGATAACTTGGAAGATATTATATCATGAATTTCAGATGAGGGACCTTTCGAGTTATTGATAGTCAGCGGTCTTTTACTCAGATCGGTTGACGGGGTTCTTCCCTTTGGTGTCCGTGGTCTTCTGAGGCTCTACGGGTCTATCGTCTGCCCGCCTCGGCCTCTTAGAGGTTCCATCTTCCTCAGCCTGAGCGTTGCGAGCTTGAGCTGTTGGTCTCGTTGGTGCCTTATCAGAAAGGCGCTTCTCGAGGTCACATTTCTTGCGAGCGACTTGATCGTCCTCCACCTCGATCTTCTTTTGAATTCGATCGAATAGCACTCCGAGGGAGGCAGGAGGATTGCGGATGAGGGTCATTGTAGATGTAGAGGTCAAAGCTCAGGGCATTATGGAATACGAGCATGATGGCTTCATCGTTGAGGTGATGTCCGGAAAGCGCAGCATGCTTATTCTGGAACCCCCGAGAGAACTCTCGGAGGGTTTCATCCGATCCCATCCTAAGCCAGTAAAGGGAGTCCAGCTTCTTCTCCGGCTTGAGGTTCAACTGATAGTGTTGAACAAAGAGGTCTGCTAGATCCTTGAATTGACTTATGGAGGCCGTAAGGAGGTTGTGATACCAGTCCAGCGACATATCATCTAGGCTGCCAACGAAGATGCGACATAGAACTTGGTTCTCGTGGTCATGCGGTGTCAATGCCTGTTTGAAGGCGAGGACATGCAATGTCGGATCTCCCATTAAACAATTAAACCTGGGAAGAGCGGAGGCTTTCCAGCTTTGAGAAACTGGGCTCGGAGAATGTGCTGATGAAGTGGCCTCTTGGAGGCGTGATTGTTCCGACGATCACCTCGTTGGTCAGAGAGACGTTTCAGAGGGATAGAGGGCGTTGGAGTCCATCTTGTCGTCCGATGCCCGGTTGGGGCTCGATTGCCATTGTAATGTTGCCGAACTTTGGAGCTGTGCCCATCATTCCGAACATCCCTCACGATGCAGGGCTCGGAGGATGATTCGGAGCCGGGAGACTTGGGATGGCGAGCAGACTCACTGAGATGCTCCTAGATAGTCGGCCTGGGAGGAATAGGCGAGGGTCCTTTTGAGAGAGATTTGAGAGAATGTCGAGGGATGTCGACGACGGATTGTCTGGAAGGAGCGGGAGATTTGTCAATTGACCGGCAGATGTCTGCTCCGTCTTTGATGCCAGCGGCAGACCATGGGAGGTCAGTTCCTGCTTCGATGGCAATCTGTCAGAGGGAGTCTCTTTCCACCATTAGAGCGACGTTCTGCTTCATGAGGGTGAGGAGTTGATAGTCCTCTGCTGTGATTTGGTATGACGCTTGAGCACCGGTACCGGGAGAGACATGCTCTTTCCTCAAGTGCTGAGGAATTTGGTCGGTGAGTTAAGGTGACCGTCGAAGTTGAGCCTATGCGGCGCGATCAACCGATGAGCGACTCCTCGAATTGGCAGCAAGTTGCTGTTCCGGATGTTGGCTTGTTGTAAACCGACGACTCATTAATCGAGTCGTCGGATGCTGAGCGTCTGGGTGGATGCCGCTTTCCTCTGGCTGGCCCATCGGTGTCTTCGCCATTTAAGGGTAGCGATGGAGGCAGACGGATTACTCGGGCAACCGGTACCTGCTACCGGAGGAGTTAGGAAACTTGGACGTTGCAAGTTGATAGGGTCAACGATCCCACAGACGGCGCTAAACTGTGGGGGAGGATTTCGGCCGCCGTACGTGACCCTCCTCCAACAGTCAATTGAAGGTTTGACCCTTCGAGATGTGATGCTCTTTGAAGCGCTGAGTTGTGACTTGCTGGGCTGTCACACAAGCACTATAGAGTAGAAAGGTAGAGAAAGAGAGAGTTGACACTAGATGTGGTGACGAAGTTCGATCGAAACCTACGTCTCCGTGCGGTAAGACGCAACCTTTGAATCTACTATCTCTGAGTAAACAGTAGAGCTACTCTCGATAGGCCGAGGAGTGCTTCTTACAAGTAATCAGAGGATGGAAAAGGAGTCTGAAAACCAGAAAGCTCAGGGAGCTCTGGAAAACAAAAAGCGGGTTTCTGGTCTGAAATTTTCGATCTGGAATAATTTACAGGGTTTGCTATTTATAGTAGTTTGGTTAATCTAGAGAATATTCCAAGAATATTCCTTAGAGTATCCGGGGTTTAATAAATTTTAAGGGGGATTTACCAAACCCCAGATAGTGCAAGTGGGCCCCAGGCAGGGCTGCGGGTCCCACCGTCGTACTCATAGGCCCCAGGCAGGACTACGGGTCCCACTATCGTACTCGTGGACAAAAGGCAGGACTGTGGGTCTCACCATTGGACTCGTGGGCCCCAGATTGGGCTGCGGGTCCCACTGTTGGACCGTGGGCCCCAGAGGGTTGCGGGTCCCACCGTTAGACTTGTGGGCCCCAGGCAGGGCTGCGGGTCCCACCGTTGGATTTGTGGGCCCCAGGCAGGGCTGTGGGTCCCACCGTTGGGCGTTAACCAGATTTTGCACCCACATCCTTTAGCTTAAATAATGACATGTGGAGGGATTTATGACTAATTAACCCAAAATAATTTGCCCATGATTGTCCAAATTCTCAAATATTGTTGCTCGTAATTGTCCAAATTTAGAATTTGATCGGATTGCTCAGGTTCGTCCAGACCAAGTCCTAACCCTACGTTCGTCCGTAGTCCACCGGTCTCCCACCACCACCAGTTGTCGGCCACCACCCTCATCAACCACCGGCTGCTCCGTCGGTCGACGGGGTACTGCAGCAGTGGACGACGGTCGATGGTGGTGATACCCCCTAAGGTTCATCCCATGTCCCATAGATCGTGATTGTTGAAACTGGATAGCCATATGTCAGCTCCCCCCAATCGTCAGCGATCGAAATGGGAGCCGATAGTCAGTGGAGAGGAGTCGAACCCGTAACCTGGGGGGTGTAAATTGGACATTTGGCGCCATTGCAAACGATCAACACTCGTCACTATTCAGCGGAAATAAACAGCACATCTGATTTCCCCCTTTCCGGATGTTCGTTCGCTCTCTCTCTCTCTCTCTAACCCGCAGGTATGTGAGCACGATTCTATTAGCCCTTCAAATCGCTCAAATTTCTTATCCGAATCTTGAATTCTGGTGTTTTTCCTTGTAAAATCACCCGATCAAATCTCCGAATCTTGAATTCTGGTTCGAATCGGTTATCTCAGTCTTCGTCCTGACGATATTCCAGATTTAGGGCTTAATCCTTCTTGAAACAGCGATCCGTGTCGCTTCCCACGCGAAATCAAGCGCTTATCACTGGAATTTCGATCGGTTATCGTTCAGAGGTTTTCAGATCTGGTCGTGTTAATGATCGGCATAGCGAGAAACTGATATCGAGTGGTTGGTAGCTGGCTCACGGCTGATTCTGTATAGTTTGGAGGTGGATTCCGAAAGGCTAGGGATTTTCAGAAATGCCTCCAAGGTCGGCACTGTCATCGTATCGGGATCGGACGCAGGAATTTCTTACGGTAGTGGAGAGGCTGAAGAAGTCCCTTTTGTCTGTGCCTAATGGCGCAAGTAGTGGTGCTGAGCTGAAGCCGGAGGGGACGAAATCGACGGTCTCCATTCAGTCGGAGTTCAACAGGAGAGCCTCAAAGATTGGGCTCGGGATCCACCAGACGTCGCAAAAGCTAGCTAAACTGACGAATTGTAAGTAATAGACCCATGATTGCGTTGATGCGTAGATTGGTGCCAAACTTGAGTTGATAATTGTTATTACTCGATGGAAGTTGCACATTTTGATATTCCTTGTTAGTGATTCACCTCATTTTCTGAAAAATATGATAAATTGCTCCGTTTTAGCTTTTAGTCTAATGTTTACCATGTCTGATATCAAAAAAGCTTAAGAATCTGTAAATGTTGTAATTTCTTGTCTATATATTCTTGTTTGCATGTGTGATTACTTGCTAATTTCTTGCCAATTGTATTATGAATAAAATTTAACGGTGTAATATTAAGCAGGATGCAAATGTTCTAAGAACTCGTGATTTTGCTGTCGTTTGAGAAACTTACACCACTTGTGCATGAAATATCTAGGATACCCAAAGTGCGCAAGGTCATGAATGATTGTCGCCATTATACCGAGATGTGCATTCGTTGTTTCTTTTGGGTATAAGGCTATTCTTTTTCTGATTTGATAAAAGGTAGGATGATAATGGCAAGCATGATATTGATGCATTTTTGGGTCTTGCTTTGCTGATTCCTCTAGTTTTTATGTAGTGAAAACTAAGTTCTTTGTCCAGAGAAAAAGTCATATGTCCATTAATGGCTAGTGCCTACTGCCTAGTTACCACGTCGGAAGTCGGGAAAAAATCGGCTAGGGGAGAAGTCGGAAAAATCGGAAAAATTTCGGAAAGGTTGGGAAAGTGTTGGGAAACAAACGGTAGAATTTTACAACATGTTTATATATAGATGTTCCAAATTTTTTGAGTAGTACATGACCGTATTAAAACGTAATTAATCGGGATTAAAATGCTTAAATCAGAATAAAAACATGAAAATCGTGACTTTTTCAAAAAATCGGGAAAGAGTCGTGTAATGAATGTTTATTGAATAACTCATGTTTTAATCGTGACTTATTCAAAATATTAGAGTTTTTGGTAATAGAGCATGTAATGTACTGACATGCGATTCCATTCCAGTGTAGTCAAGGCATCAAGGCGATCCCTAGACGATTTGGCTTGCCTAGGCGAGACTTAGACGATAAAAAATAAATATATTAAATAAATATAAGTAATATATATACATAAGTAATTTATGGTTTTATGCATAGTAAACTTTAATTTCTAGAGATTAGGGTTGGCAATTTCGGACCCAACACAACAGACCCGACACGAAGTTAGCTGGTCTGGGTCAGAGCTAAACGGGTTCAGGTCGTAAACGGGTCGACACGAAAGACCCGTTTAATAAACGGGTTGGGTCCGGGTTTAGGGTCTGGACATGGTAGACCCGAGAAGACCCGTTTAATATTCAACGGGTCGTGTCGGGTTGGGTCTACCCACAATCCGATACTGTAATATATATAGTATCAACGGATCTATCGGGTTAGGTTAGGTCGAGTCGGATCAGGTCGGATTGAGTCAACTGAATAAACCCGTATGATAAACGGGTCTTATCGGGTTTACCCATTTATAAACGGGTCGGGTACGGGTTTAGAATCTAAACACGATTAGTTAAACGGGTTGGGTCTGGGTCTAGGGGTTTTGGACACAACCCGAAACTAGACCCGACACGAACCCGACCCGACACGACCCATTGCCACCCCTACTAGAGATAGATACGGTCTAAATAATAATATTTGATAATGGGTATGATACAGAGTGTATGATAACCTACAAAACCATTATTATGCAGCAAATAGGAATCACATATCAACCACAATGATTATATATTGCAACAAATATGAATCACATATCAGCAAGAGAAATATAACCCTATCATACTCATAAATTCAAGCAAATATCATAAACATAAACATAATCATATTAGGTAATCTATTATTTTTTGAATATTTTACATCCACTTATAAAAAAAAAACAATTAAAATTACTCATTTAAATCACCTAACCATCTACATCATCGTCACTCTTATATGAATCATCCTTATATGCATTTTTCCTCTTCAAACGTTGAGAACATGGATACAATAGTTTTTTTTTTCCATTAATGATGGCATGATGTTGGCCATCTATAAAGCAACATGGACCCTATAAAACCAAATGAGAGCCAAGAAAACTCAATTTGAATCCGATTAATTTAAAAAAAAAAAACAAAAAAAGAAACCAATTTTAAATATGCAGCGCCTAAAGCCAGGCGCACAGGCGGTCGTCTAGACTCCACCGCCCGCCTAGCAACAGCCTAGGCGATCGGAGGTCCAAAACGCCTAGGCGGTCGGAGGTCCAAATTCCAGAACACCTAGGTGATGGCCTAGGCGACGCCTTGACTACACTGTTCCATTCCCATCACTCACTTCTCATTTGCAGTGGACCTATCTTATATGATTTGGTTGGTTGCTGAAAGAATGATAGAAAAGAAAAGAAATGGATGACAATCTTCATCTTTTGATGATTTGTTGTTCAAAACAAATTTCTATGAAAAAAAACCGGTAGAAAATGAATCCCTAATTTTTTTTGGCTAATCTAGAAGTTGTTCTACCAAAATGTAGCGGTTCTTAATAGGAAATGAGCATATGCAATGATTCTTCCTACTTTGCTTGAATATTTTCCGCAAAATTCTCCGTGTAAACAAATGAAAAGTCCAAAACTGTCTCTTTTCTTTTCGATTTCTTTCTCTATATTATTTCCTATTCTTCTCTTTCATTCTATCAACAATAAACAAAACCGTTTCTTCTTTATTATGTCGAGCTCCAAATTACAGCATTGCGACTATTTGAATTTGTATGCATGTCAGCGAGCTTGAGATTTTCTCATATGTTTGTAGTTTAGAGTTTCAAACTTACAGAATCTTCATTTGTCATCTATGTTGCTACCAAATTACTTTACCCATGCTTCTTCAATAGACTCGATCTTGTCATTTCCTTGTAATGTATGATATGGCCTCAGCTAATTTAATGTGAATTCTTAAGCTCCAATCGTGATTTCACCTTTGCTATGGATTTGAGGGTTGGAAACTTTGAAAGATTTAGGCCCACATCTAGGGTGTGAGGAGTGGTGAATTCAGGATAGATGGAAGTTGTAGTTTTACTGCTAAGATTTCCCCAATGTGGAAACACCACTATGCTGAGGGTTTTACCATGTGCTCATGTCATTGTTGGGTCCAAACAACCAATTTTGGTGCTAGCAACACACACTATACCAAAATAAGGCTAGCCCTTACTACATGAGCATCATGTTAGCTAATGATGTTAAGATGGGTTTAGTTATGAGAATATAATATGTGGTCATGCTATAAGGTTAACCACGAGAAGTAAGCATGGAAATGACGTCCCCTCTGGTATTGCAAGTAAGCAACTACTTCTAAGCTAAACTATGTAATTAAAAAAAATTAGTCCAACAATGTCCTATGATCATTTATTAGAATATAGAAACTTAAAGAAAAATTGGCTGAGAAAGACACAACCCGAAGAGTAGTCCTAGGTTTGTTGACCTGAAAAGATCAACGTTGTAGAGTTTACTAAGGTAACCCAGTGAGCATTAACTAGTATAACAATCTTGAAGAACGCCCTGGACTCCTTAAAGTAAAATATCGTGTATAGCTCCTAAGGCCCGATCGGCCCTCCGTCGGTCTTAGCCAGCCCCTCCAACAGTCTGTCTGCCCTCCTCCAGCCCACCGGTCTTCCGTCGGCCCCTCCTGCATCCCGCTTGCCCTCCGCCGGACGTCCTGTAATCCGCTGACTATCCGTTGGCCCTCCTGCAGCTTGCCAGTCTTTCGTCGGCCCTTCCTGTAGTACGCCGACCCCCTTGCAGCCCGCCGGTCTTCTGCCGGCCCTTCTTGTAGCCCGCCAGCCCTCCGCCGGTCCCTCCTGCAGCCCGTCGACCTTTTCTGCAGCCTTGCCGGTCTTTTCGCCAGCCCTCCTTTACTTGTCGACTCCTTGCTACCCACGCCATGTAGTGCGTCTTTTTGCCGACCAAGTTTGTGTCTTTTGCAGCTCTTGATGGCTTCTTCAGATAAGTTGTCGATGACGATCCTTGTTAAGTTTTTGACAATGCCACTCGAGCAGATGAGGGATTTCCTACTTGTCTCGACAGATTGTCTCTTGATCACAATAGCTGATTGAACTGCGTGGTCTACCACCATCCGTAGTGTCCTGAATGGCCGAGCCCTGTACGGGTATCTTGACGGCTCTACATCTGCTCCTACTGTTACTTCTGGGGCAGGGACCTTTGACACCTGGAGCCTTCGTGATCGTCGTGTTCAAGCGTTTCCCGTTGCCTCGGTTGACCGCACGCTTCGCGTCAACATTGGCACATTCGTTACCGCGGCAGAACTCTGGGCTCATCTTACGGAGCGATTTGTGGAGCAAAGCAGGGCCCGTGAGTATCAGCTTCTGTCCCAGGCCCAATCTACTCAGCAGGGGGAGCAGACAATCCAACAGTTTCACGGTCTCATGTGCAGCTACTGGCGTGAGCTCCAGGCTTTGGAGCCCCCTTTACTGGAGGTGTCTAGAGTCAGTGCCTCCTAGCGCAAGCTACAGTTCTTTTGGAAACAACGACAACTCTACTAGTTTTTGATGGCTCTTCGCCCTGAGTTCTCTTCTCTCGTGGGACAATTGATCTATAGGGATCCTCTTCCTCGTTATGATGTTGCTGTTGCTAAGCTTATTGCTGAGGAGACCCGTCTTCGCACTATTGCAGCTCGTTGAACCTCTATCCCTATAGTTTTGAGGGTTTTCTCGTTGCTGCTCCACCTCCAATATCTACTTCTACTACTTCACTCTCTCGTGGCTCCTCATGTTCCTCTAGCTCACCAGGTGGGGCGCTCGGTGATACGCCTGACACTCAGAGGTGCACCCACTGTGGCAAGCTGAGGCACATGGTCAACTCCTGTTGGCAGCTTCATCCAGAGAAGCGTGCCGGGCCACCTAGCCATGGTCGATCTACTGCTGCAGTTGCTGGCACCACCACTGCTGATGCTATTACGACAGATCGCCTTCAGCGTCTCGAGATGCGTCTTGAGTAGCTCTTTCTGTAGACTGTCTCTGATTCCTTCGGCTGCTCGGGATCCTCTGTCTTCTCTGCCACCTCGGGTACCTTTGCACTTTGAATTATGGACTCTGGGATCTCTCATCACATGACCCCTGACCACTCCATCCTTATTGCATGCTCACCTGTCTATATATTCATGGCTATTGCCCTAATGAGAATTGTCTGTCATTCTCCCAAACCCTAGCCCTCTCTCTCTCTCT